>DWCF01000478.1:0-45816 GCA_018230265.1 Delias oraia
TACGGGATGCTAGGAAAAGCAATAATACCCGTGGAAGAGCCATGCTGAAGCATATGCTGTTGCACTAATTGGGCCGGCTCGTCCGAAGGGATTCCACAGGCTCACAGAATACTCAGCGTGAAACAGAGTGTAATGAGTTTTGCAGAGTGAGTGAGAATTTTCAGTAAAATATTGAAAAATAAAGTTTTTCAATGTTTTTTTTTCTCAAGTGCCAACCACCCCAGACCATCGATTCGCGCAGAGTATCAACCACTGCAGGCGAAGGCGAGAACCGATAACACCTATCACAATCATCACGAAGCACCAACCTGCGCTATCATTCCAAATGATTACGATTCGTGTAATCGATGCATCGAGATGGGACACGAATTCACGTGCAATCGAATTGATAATAATCGATTATTTTACGTAACTATTTCCCCACTGCGTTTTGGAAGGCAACGCGCGAACACAACGTGAAATGGTTGTTATACTTGAACTTGAAACAGAACTACTGTATTTCGCTGATTGAGAGAGGATCGTAGGTCCTTAAAATACGCCTAATTTGCGTAAAAAGACGGCAACACAGCAAGCGCGGACTGTGGCGCGCTTGTCCATGGACGGCGGTGTTTTACCATATGGGAGAACCACTTGCTCTGTTGGCCGCTTTGGCATAAAAACATACAAAAAAGACCAAAATGTCAAATAAATAAGGAATAAAAATAAGAAATAATATTTGCACGAAAATAGAGTGAAGACAATGATTTAAAAGTGCATACAATCCAAAAGTGTATATCAAATATCACTTAACATAAGAATCAAATGTATTAAATCGTATGAGCACGTGCGCTGTACATTTTTGCACGTAGCAATAATTCAATACTAGTTATATGTTTTTTTTTTCTATAGCTGACAACGGAGCAGGTGGGTCTCCTATGTGGCAAGAGAACACGGCCGCCCATCACCAACCGCGCTTTGGTTATGTTGCCGACGATATATGAATAATTTCTATTCACAATATATTGAACCCTGTAACTATGGCGTCACGTTAAACAAGATCTGAAAAAAAATTAATCATCTTTAATACAATTTAATGACACCTCACCCGTGGGAGAGCCGTGCTGAATCATATATTGACACACTAATTGGACCGGCTCGTTCAAAGAGATACCATAGGCTTACAGAATACTTAACGTGTAACTGTACTTGTACCGTGTTTGTTGAGTGAGGATATCAGAGGCGCTTGAAATGGCGCCTAAGAGACATGACAGCCGGCTATACAATCAAAGCGCAATTGTGGCGCGGTTGTCCATGGGCGGCTGTATCCTCTTACCATATAGGAAACCCCCCTGTTCCATTCTCTGATATACCAGTGTTTCCCAACCCGGGGTCTTTCTCTGAGTGTAAATGGTCTAAAGTAAGTATCTAATCTGATTTTTTTCTGTTTATTTTATTCAGGGGTCCATTCTCTTCTATTCCCAGGGGTCCGTGGCCGAAATAGTTTTGAGATCACTGTGCTGTACTATAAAAAATACAGTTATTTAAAACTAAGCCTTGTTTATAGGTAAATGTTTGTAAATTCCGCTCAAATGGCTTGTATGGTGGGTTGTATGATGAATTCTTTGTTCTAGTAGTATTCGCAGACGTTGAGACCTAGTAACAGCGTGGTGGGGTGGCGAGAGGAATGGCTGTGACGCAAGCGCTTGCTCAGTCCACAGAGGCACCGTTATCTTGGCACGTTTGCTCATTTACGAAAAAAGGGGTGTTATTCATTAGCCCTAACGACCAATACAGATAGCGTCTAATATTTTGTATGATATAGTGAGCAACGACGCAGATGGGGGTCGTATATGGTAAAATCCTATCACCAACCGCGCCACAGTCATAGCTTTGGCTGTGTTGACGGCTTTTTACGCCATTTAAGCGGTATTTTTGAGGGCCTCTGATATCCTTACTCACTCAGCCAAACGTAGAAACACTGTTTCATGTACAACTATCAGTTCACGCTGAGTATTCTGTGAGCTGGTGGTTTCACTTCAGACGAGCCGGCCCAATCAGTGCCTCCGCTTAGATTTTAGCATGGCTAACCCACGGGTGCTAAAAAGGGGTGTTATTAACTAGACTTAACGATAAATGCAAGTAGCGTAAAATTCATTTTATTTTTAAAAATTGTGAACTAGAGTGATTGTGATGGCATCAATATTAAAATAAATTTTATTTTCAAAAATGTGATTTTGTTGAATACCCCAAGCGTGCCAGTATGGAGTGGTCGTACGTTTCAATGAGTGGGTAAGTAGGCAAACGACAGCAGAAAGTTGTTGGTAACAGTGACGCAACTCCCGCTAACCCAGTCACCGCAGAACCGACTGCGCATCGAAAGGAGGAGCTGCCTTCGCCTCTTAACCTTTTCAAAAGCCTTTAAACATACCTATTTTATCGTTATTTTATATATATACTTCTATATGAGAATCGTAGAATCTCAATGGTTTTAAAAAGTCTACCATGAAGCGAGAGGAATACTAATATAAGGACAATTATGATTAATACTATTCGCTTGCACTGGCCGGGCGAATGGCTTAATACTGTTGCACACCTGGGAGAGCCATGGCTCACATATACCACGGGCGCACAACATACTATGAGTGAAATAGTACCTGTACTTGAAATGATTCTATTGTGTTTCGCTAAGACTGTGGCGCGGTTGTTCATGGTCGGCGGTGTTCTCTTACCATTTAGGAGATCCACGTTCTCGTTGTCCGCTATAGCATTTAAAAAAAATTAAATGTACCCTGAACAAAAAAAAATATCGAACATTGTAGAAATTTGTCGAAAACTACCATAGCCATACCAGAGCAATACCCGCTATACAATAAAATGAAAGAAATACAAAAGTACACAAAATTCATATTTTTTTCAAATTTTCAAAACAATCAAAGAAAAAGATTTTTGATTATGGAATTATTGTGTAAGTTGAGAAATAATGTAACGACGTCATGGTATTGTCTCGGACAAGCGGCTATGCGACAGCATATGCTTCAGCATGGCTCTCCCACGGGTTAAACAGTTCTAAGACATTCGCCTATTCCCATGTCAATCCCTTTCAAAGACTTTAATTATAAATTTAACTCGAACCGATGATCGAACCCGATACCCCTCGCTTCGTTGGAGGCTTATAAGACCACTTAGTTTTGAGGCTCTCAAAATGAGGTATATTCATTGACCCCTTTGTTAATACATATACAATAGGCAACAAATTTCGACCTCCGCGAATAGATTATGTAGGAGTTGCATAATGATGCATAGATGATCTCATACTAATTCCATTTTGATTTAGGTATTCTAGCTTACCACGCCAAATTTACAAGTTGGTCTGTTTGTATCATTATATTCAGTGGAGTAGGAGCCAGTGATATGGTAAGAGAACACCGCCGCCCATGGACAACCGCGCCTCAATCCGCGCTTTAGCTGTGCGCTATACCATAAAAAAATTATTAATTTTTAAAGGATTTTTATGTATTTTCAAGCTTAAATTAATTTTCCAATCCTTTGAATAAGCGAAAACCGTGCGAACATTGAAAATGAATAACGCCCACACACAAGCTGCAGTACAAAAACATAAGTACCAGGGCAGCATGAATCGGGCACAAGCGGTTGCGTAACCGACTCTCACTTTCGCGAGTGAGGCCGAGCCCGCTCCAGCGCTGTTATAATAACCTAGTACTTTGGCATTTTACTTACATGACGAACTTAATCATAGTTTAAAACTAACTGTCTTACGCGAGGATGTACTGGAAACGATGAAGTTTCTATATAAACGCGTAGCTATACCTAAAAGGCCGGCAACGCACCTGCTTCAAGAGCCATGGGCGTAGGAGCTTATCTGTGATGCGTCTCCTGTACGATATTCCATTAGAAACACATTTATTTTTTTATGTTACAGCGAACAACAGCAGCCAGGTCTCCTATATGGCACAATTTTGTTGCGTTACCGGCTTTATACATCGTTTTAACCATAACAAGAACTGATATCACTCAGTGAAACACGGTACAAGTACTCACGCTGGTATTTAGTGAGCCCGTGGTATCACTCGTGGTATTAGTGCGTCAGCGTGGCTCTCCAATGGGTTTAAAATTTACAAAAAGTATATATAACAAAAATCGTGGCAGGCGTTACACTTTGGCTGTGTTGCCGGCTTATAACGCCACTTAGTAGTAGGCGTCTGGGAACCACACTCACTCAGCGAAACAGTTTCATACTGGTGTTATGAGATCGAGGTCAAATAAGTTCAGCAAGTAGGAAGACAGGTAAGACTGGAAAGACACTCCGACTACTGTCAAGCCCTTCTAAAATGTAGTACATCTAACAATTCTATTCTGCTGGGCACCAAACCTGGTAGCTTACAAAGTAACAAGACCGCTCGGCCCCTAGGCTCTTGTAATAAATCAATGACATACAACATTTAAATGAATTTTGTTCGAATTTCCAACGATGGCCGACTTCGGTACTTGTAATTGTTCAATAATTCAAGATGACTCAGTATACTAGACATATATAAGAACTTATATATCTTTTATCTATACATATACACATCCAAGGCACTTTTTTATGTTATAGTGCACAACGGAGTATCACTTCGGACGAGCCGGGCCAATTAGTGCGTCCGCATATGCTTCAGCATGGCTCTTCCTCTTCCCATCGCTTGCACCTCGTTGATCGCTCCACAACTGAGCGTTTTTAGGGCATTTTGTGTCGCGCACCACCTCTTAGCGGAATGAGCAGGTAGCAGGGCTATTTCCAAACCAATACAACTTGGAGACGTTCAAGAAAAGAACGTATATATTCCTTAAAAGTCGGCAATGCACCCGCGGATCTGCAGGAGCTGGGAGTGTACATGGGCGGAGGAAGGCTCCATATCTGCTCATTTTCCACCGTTTTTATAAAAAAAGTAACTTGTATATTGCGAAAGATAAAATAAATACTGAATAATCTTATGTACATTATTCATTATTTTAATATTTATCCCCCAAGATGTTCTCAAAGATTGTACAATGGTTTGCCGTGCAGAGTACAGGCTCTGCAGAATGTATAACAGTCAATCAATGTTTATAAGTAAAGCCATGTTAATTCGTGAATGCCAGCCGACTGTCCGAGTAAAACCAAGGTCGCTTGGGTCAGTGGTCTACTGACCAATTTGTATGTAAACACATTGTGTGTTAATCATTTTAATTTAATTGTCTTTTGGTACAATTTCGAAAACTTGAGCGACGAAAAGCCATTTTGTTACGTTCAATGCAGTTTCTATGTATAAACGAATTCCTTACCAAATTCCTAATATTTATCTATAACTTGGGTTTTTTATGGTATATCGGACGGAGCAGGTGGGTCTCCTATATGGTAAGAGAACATCGCCGCCCATGGACATCCGTATCACAGTCCGGGCTTTAGATTTTATCGGTTTTTATGCCGCTTAAGCATTAGGCATTTTTTATTTATTATTATTTTCTTAGTTTTTTATTTTTCTCGAGTGGCGACAGCGTACTGGAAAGCGCAGAAAGGGACGTTCCGCTACACGATGGAAATACGATCTCATGAAGGTCGCGGGCAACCGCTGGACCCAGATCGCTCAAGATCGCAACAGGTGGGCGTCTTTGGGGAGGCCTATCTCCAGCAGTGGAGTTGATAGGCTGATGATCATGATGATGATAAAGCGGCATTTTAAAGTCTTCCGATATCCAAACTCACTCAGTGAAACAGTAGAAACACCATTTCAAATACAATTACCATTTCACGCTGAGTATTCTGTGAGCCCGTACTTGGAACGAGCCGGCCATATTGTGCGTCAGAATATGCTTCAGCATGGCTCTCCCACGAGTGAAAACGATAATTATAAACGAATTTCTCGCTAATTCATAATATTTTCATATAAATTATACTTTTTTTTAAATGGAAACGGTTGCAAACGAGGTTCATCTATGATAAGCGGTCCTTCGCCCATGGACACAATTTTTATATTTATTATATTTTCACTGGTACTTTTTAATATTTTTATAAAAAGGGTGGCCAATGAGCAGCAGACTCACCTAGGGCAAGCTGTCCTCCGCCCATGGACCCTAGCCGTGGCAAATATATGTATTTCTAATACAAAACTATTATTTCCTATCATTTTTTATCAAAAACTATCAGTTACTATTTGATTATAGGAAAGATAATTCTGTAATGGTGAAAAGACGCACACATAAGGTTTGACCTAAAAATCGTAACTAAAGATGCAAACAATGTTTTTAACTTTGATAGCAGGGCCGCATTGATTTTACTTTCTTTTCATGCTGCCTTGTTGGTAAACCTTAACAAAAACTCCCTAAACTGAAGTGAAAACTTTAAAGTACTCAAATAATTTCTTTTTAATATTTTTATTCTACAGCGGACAATGGAGCAGGTAAGTCTCCTATATGGTAAGAGAACACCGCCGCCCATGAACAACCCCGCCACAATCCGCGCATTGGTTGTGTTGCCGACTTTCTACGCCTTACAACTACCAATTTTCGAATTAAATGCTACAATTTATCTCTGTCTTCAGTGTGCTTTCTGGCAAAGGTCTTCTTCAATTTGTATTTAGTGCATCAATATAAAATACAACGTTTCTGTTCGTTGGGCTAGTGTCTAAATATTGTCTACCCAGTTGAAATGTCCTGCTGAAGTTTGTGCTGACGAATTAATTGCACCGGCTCGACTGAAATGATACCACGGAGCTATAGAAAGAGTAGAATAAAGACTTTGAAAGAGTATTTGTACTATTTTGCAGAGTGGAGATTCCGAATGCCTACCAAGTTTAGCTTTCTACATGTCATCATCATCAGCCTATTTAAGTCCACTGCTGGACATAGGCCTCCCCCAAAGACGCCCACATTTTGCGATCTTGAGCGATCTGGATCCAGCAACCTGCATATATTGCATGATAATCAAACAACAAAACCAAAAGCAAAAGGTGGACGGACGACATTGTGAAGGTCGCAGGAAGACGCTGGATGCAGGTCGCCTCTGGTACGTATGCATGGAAGCCCATATCCACCAGTGGACGTCTAACGGCTGAAGTGACGATGATGATGATGACAACCAAAAGCGTGGATTTCTGATAGATGAATGGTGGATCTATTATCATGTCCGTCACCCTTTATGTGCTTAAAAAAATAATATATAACATTACATATAAACTAAATATAACTAAAATCTATTTCTAAATTCTAAAATTCATAGATTTATCGCCACACAATACAACACTCTCATTTTCAGCTTTCTCGTAGTCGGTTAAGTAGTAAAATTGTAAGAATGCGGCCCTATTTTTTCTATTAGTGGCAGGGCTCGCCCTATTTAAAAGGTTGCGACATAGGCCACTCACACATATGCACTCGTCGGCGTTGATAATTTTAAGACGATGCCATTTTCAATATTATATAACTACAATGTTATTGTTCAGTAATTTGAACAGACTTTAGAGTTAGTTTAGCTTCGAAATCTATGTTATAGAGTTAATTTCTTGACTGGCTACATTTTAGATCGAAGTCCTAGGTTTGATTTAATGAATACAAGCTGTTTGGGTATTATTACGTATACAACGGAGCAGGTGAGTCTTCTATCTCGTAAGAGAACGCGCCCCATGGAAAATCGCGCCACAGTCTGCGCTTTAGTTATGTTGCCGGCGTACATGTATTCAGTAAGAAATTATATAGAATTTGTTTTTGTACGTCACTTTATAGAAATTGACATTTTCAAAGCCAAAAACACTTAAATCAAAACTTAGGAATTCTATTTTAACTATATATGTTTCAGATATATTTGATATATTTATAAGATTAAATATCATCATTTCAGCCATAGGACATACGATGTCCACTGCTGGACTGCTGCCTTCGGATCTCCATAGGGACAATTGCCATTATCGCCATACTTGGCAGGCGGGTTGGAGTTACGCTTTGCTACCTACGGTGAGGACGCTGCTGCCCGCCCTCCGGTTTGTCCCTTCGTCGCCACTTACAACACCCACGGGAAGATATAGGCATAAGCGCAATTCTAAGCCAGCGCTTCACGGCAATATTAAATATATATAAAGAAATTAGTATTTTATAATTTGAAGGTAGCGTTTAGCGCTGTCACTGAGTGAACCAAATGTCATGTTGTTTTGAATACTCTCTTCTTGTAATGGCGTTTACCGCGTGAATCGTATAATAAATATAACTTATGTGAATTTAAAGGTGTTAGTAATATATTCATTGCAGTTTCTTTATTTCCAAGTAATATTGTTTGTTAGTGTCATTTAATTGCAGGTTATATTATTGTAATAAATAAAATTTACTTATTTAATTACCAGAGAAATAAATTGAAATTTATTTCTGTACTTTTTACTTTATACCCTGAATTTAGTTTAATAATATGTATAATACGTATGTATATGTGTAAAGAAAACCTTGGACTCTTAAACTCTTAACTCTTAAATAAGACTGTTTTCTTTATCTAGCATAGACAAAGCCTAAATGTCAACACTTGACGAGATGTCATTATTTTGTATTAGTTAGACAATAATTATTTTAATTATTAATTTATATTGTACATATATTTGTTGAATTATAGGACCGGAAGTAAGGGCTTTAAATTTAATTTTATTTAATTATACATAGAAACGCAATTGAGATTTTATTTTCGTGAAAAACTAAAAATAACATTAAATATATGTCAGCGCCCGTAGGCGCTGCAAGTCTAGAGGTGACCATGGGCAGAGGATCGCTCTTCCTAGAGGAGGCTTGTGCCCGTTTACTTCTCGGTTTTTAAAAGGTTTAATATATCAACAAACTCAGAACAATAATAGAAAAAAGTATAAGAGAACTAGCAAAACAATGACTAATTTAAATTGTGTAGTTAACCTGACATTTTTAATATAAAATAAAATATGGATTATACATTGAGTCATAGAAATAATAAACAACCATTATTTTTCTCTCGTGGGAGAGTCTTGTTAATGGTTGCTGACGCATTAATCGGGCAGGCATCTGGTTGAAACCGCTATTTGATCGAATGACTAGCGCGCTCATTGAATGACGACATTTAGTTGAATGACTAAATGACAACTCCTCAAGTTGTTAAGTTAGGTTAGGAATGGTTAAATCTATCCTGTCACATTATTTTATTACGAAAATGTTACTTTTGAGTAAAATTAATCAAAAAATATCAACACAGTGCTATCAGCTGTTCGAGCTGTTTGACGCCATATTTGTTTCGGTGACTACTAACGCCGCAGTGGGGAAAAAGTGAACTAAATTACAATCATTTGATTTTATATCCGCCCTGTTCAAAGGACTATGCTACAAATCGCTATCTATTTGGACGTTGAGTGAAGCTTGTTCAGTCAACGTTCGGCCTACCGTTAATTGAATGTCGTCATTCAATGAACGCGCTAGTTATTCGATCAAATAGCGGATCCAACCAGATGACTGCGACAGACATAGAACCACTTCGTTGCGGGGCTCTATTATTTAAAAAAATATCATTTTATAATTAAAATTAAGAATATGTGCAGATAATTATCTAGATCTATCTAGATTCTAATTCGTACTGATAATTCAGTTTCCAAGTTTACTAATTTGAATTACTTCAATGATATATTTCACAATGACGTGAATTCAGTTCAGTATTGGATGTTAACGAACCATTTTTTTTAATTAGTGTTAGAGCGACTGATGATATTTATGTGGTGTCGGCTTTTTACGACGGTTAAGTGGCATTTTTAAGAGCCTCCTATATCCTCAATCCGGAAAACCGTAGAGTGGGACGTCCCGCCACGCGATGAAAAGATGATCTCATGAAGGTCGCGGGCAATGGCTGGATCAAGATCGTAATAGGTGAACGTCTTTGGGGGAGGCCTATATCCAGCAGTGGACCTGATAGTCTGATGATGTTGATATCCTCAAACACTCAACGAAACACAGTACAACAGTAAAAGTACCGTTTTACGCTGAATATTCTGTGTTTTACATGAAAGCAATACCCATATCTTCTTATGAAACTTAACTTAATCAACTATTGACTGAATCATTATTTTCTTACAAAGATATACAAAATTCCTAGTTTTTTTATAATTAATGAACTTAAAGGGTACAATTTTGTACCCTAGAACAACCTTGGACCCATAAAATTAATCAATTTTATAGCTATAGACATTGAGTATGTCGCGGACTGTCGGCAATTGTTACTCTAAATACATACCCTCAATTTTGGGCAGTTGAGCAAATTTATCCAGTGTTAAATTTAGTATATCCGCACCTTTGTAGCAAATTTCATCAAAATCTGTCCAATTGTTTTTGAGTTATGAGTGTTCAATTGTGTCCGTGATTCGCTACTGTTCAAGCGAAATGTGTGAACTTCCACAAGTCATTTACGCAACAAATGTTACGGTAATTATCATGTGATATATCATTTGACTGCACTCACTTGTATTATCGACACTTTTTATTGTTCGCACTTGTTTTTCCAGCGATTTTTAAAAGAATCGACATATTGTCTACAATGGTAACATTTAAATAAATTTAAACACAACGATTTGGCACTGTTTTATAAATTAAAAATACTATATAGTACTCATGGTAGTGCCCTGATGAAACATATGCTAAGGCACTAATTGGCCCGGCTCGTCCGAAGTGATACCACGGGCTCAAAGTATACTCAGCGTAAAACGCTGCTTGTACTGTGTTTCGCATAGTTTCCCTAAAAAATATCGCTTAAGCGGCGAATAAAACCGGCTACAACCAATGCGCGGACTATGGCGTGATTGTTCATGGGCGGCGTTCTCTTTCCATATAGGAGACCCACTTGCTCCGTAGTCCGGTATAGAATAAAAAAAATACCTAATTTATTTCTTTAGTCATTTAGTAATTATTTCTTGTATATCTCCTATTACTTAAAATTGTTTTAATAATATAACCACTACTTTTTAAATTATTATATTAAATGTCTACTGATTCCTATGACAATAAAGTCCTAACAACACATTTGAACTGCCATCTTTTGGTAAATGGCAAAAAAAATATATACTGCTATCACAAACAAGATGGCGCTTAATACAACGCCATCTTGAATCTACATTATATTGGAATGTAGTACAAAAATTTAAATTACTTTTTAACAAAGAATAATGTTACTCTATTTTGAATAATTACGGTCTTCACAAAAAGTTAAACATCTGATGAGCATGAGTTTCAAAAACGGTGTTCTACAAATGCTTAGAGCATTGTCCAAAATTAGGTACGGCTCCTCGTATAAGAAGTGTCTAAGGCCTAAGCTTCTGTCAATGCAAAACATTACACATTGTGTAAAATTATTTCAAATATAAAGCAAGAGACATTTGTTGTAGTGAATTTAATTGATTTAATCGACAATATGGATTTGGAGGATATTGAACTTGTCAAAAGCTTTCGTGAAAGTATTTAAGCCCGTGTGCGAATTAAAAAAATGTCTTAAAAGATTTTTGAGGTAAGAGCGTCTTAATTCATTTAAGTTTAAAAAAGCCGCCAATACAACCAATGAGCAGACTGAGGCGCGGCTGTCCATGGGCGGCGGTGTTCTTTTACAATATAAAAGACCCACCTACCTGCTCCGTTGTGCGCTATACCATAAAAAAATAAAGTTTGTTTTACTTTAAGCTATAATAATTATAATATGAAATGATTTTTTTAAATAATATAAAATAATACAATTGTGAAACTTATTAAATAACAAAACTAATTATTATTGATATTCCAAAACCAAAATTAAAATAAAATTTAAATTACAAAAATTAACAAAACTATGTTTCCGCCCGGGATCGAACCGGGGGCCTTCTGCGTGTTAGGCAGATGTGATAACCGCTACACCACGGAAACCGATAGAAATATTTTGAAATTTTAATATTATGTGATATATATTTTAATAAAATTCGTATTATTAGTAACACAAATATAAAAAATCATGTTCAGGTAATTCATTTACATGTCATCAAATCATTATTTTATACGTCATTTCTTATATTCGATCTTATTATTAAGGTTATATTTAATTTAAAGAAAGACATTAAATATTACAAATATATATTTATAATTTGCAGGAAATTTTTTTTAATATAAAATTATTCTAACAAAAATTAATTCGCGAACAAGTGATAATAAACCAAAAGTGTTTAATCGCGCGTTTTAATTAATCTAACCTATAAATATATTAATCGACATTAATTTTCTGATATTTCGTGATATTTGTCAAAAGTAGAAAGGTCCCTTCTTTCAAGTCTTACATTATGGACAGCACTTAACTTACAGTGTTGCCACAATCTTAGCCAGTTTATTTTCTGAATTAGATTATAGTAAAAAAAAGTCAGTAATACAACCATACCGCAAACTGTAACGCAATTGTGGCGGCGGTGTTCTCTTACAATATGGGAAAATATTGGTAATAATAAAATTATAGTTTTATTTTTTGGCTGGAAAAAACCATTTCAAAATATGGTCATTCGTCTTGTACGCAGCTGAATATCTTGAATTCTCGTCCGAAAAGCTCTCCATCACCTAGGGTCTGTGGTAAGGGCTGGTTCAAGGTCTCTGGTAGAAACAGCGATGTGAAACCAGCTGCTATGCTGAGCACACCAATTATGAGCAATGGTAATGCCTTGAAGATCACCGCCTGTAATTCATTTTAATCTTGATAATGCTGATGATACTAAAGAATACAGTCTTTTGAAGGAAATTTAAGATACATTTCACATCCTTGAGAGAGCGATGCTGAAACATATGCTGACACACTAATTGGGCCGGCTCGTCCGAAGAGATACCATGGGCTCACAGAATACTCAGCGTGAAACGGTATTTGTACTGTGTTTCTCAAAGTGAGAGGGATATCGGAGGCCCTAAAAGTGCTGCATGAGCGGCGTAAAAAGCCGGCAACACAACCAATACGCGCACTGTGGCGCGGTTGTTCTCGGGCGGCGATGTTCTCTTACCATATAGAAGACCCACCTGCTCCGTTGTCCGGTATAGAATAAAAAAAATTATACCACGGGTGATACATTGGCTGAAATTACACATCAACTGGATGCGAACTCACCAGGTACACTATATAAGGGCAGGTAAGTAGACCAACGCCAGCGATGAATGATGATGCGCCCATGGCCTGCGCCCGCAAAACCGTTGGCAATAGCTCTCCAATCTGAACGTAGAAGACCGCAAAACAGGCAGCCGCACATAGTCTACCCAGCATCGCCAGGGAAACTGTTATCCATGGCATTTCTAGAAAACAATTTTAAATATTCAGAAATTTTATTTTTATGATATAATGGACAACGGAGCAGTTAGGTTTCCTATATGGTAAGAGAACACCGCCGCCCATGGACAACCGCGGCATAGTCAACCCATTAGTGGTGTTTCCAGTTTTTTACATCGCTTAAAGCGGTATTTTTAAGAGCCTCCGATATCCACATTCCCTCAGAGAAATACAGTAGTACTGTTTCGAATAGAATTACTATTTAATTCTATTCTGTGAGCCCGTGGTATTACTTCAGACGAGCCGGCTCAATTAATACACCAGTATTTGCTTTAGCTTGGATCTCCGACATGTGCGACAGTATTAAGACACTCATCCGGCCACTGTCAAGCCCTTCGAGACACCGAATAAATTATAATTTTCCAGACCAGTATTCGAAGCAGATACCTCTCGATAGAAATTTATCAATTAATAAAACTGTTTATACTGTATGTATGTGTGTTCTAAAACTGTTACCTTCGGGCACTATACCACAGAAGACACAGGCGATTCCACCAACTGTTGCAAAAGTAAAGAAAACCCATCGTCTTCCATATCTCTCGATACACCGCCATGCTAGAAAGTATGATGGTAGTTCTACAGCACCACCTGGAATTAATAATTTGTATATTATATTATCTGTGTGAAAAAACCTATATTTAACCTAAAACAACTAATAAATGGAAGATTCCGATGTGGACTTGTACGAAGAAAGCAAAATTAGTGTAGCGTTGTCGAGTTAATAGTAGTTTCACCCGTGAGAGAGCAATACTGAAGCATATGCGGACGCACTAAATGGCCCGGGTCGTCCGAAGTGATACCACGGGCTCACAGAATACTCAGCATGAAATGGTACTGTATTTCGCAGAGTGAGTGAGTGAGGATATCGAAGGCCCTTAAAAATGCCCACGCGGCGTAAAAAACGGGCAACGCAACCAGTGCGCGGACTGCCATCTGTGGCGTAGCTGTTCATGGGCGGCGGTGTCTTCTTCCCAGATAGGACTATTAAAAATAAATTGTAGTTTTACTCACCTATAAAAAATACTAGATAAACGTCAACACCTAAATTAGACGTGTTGTAACTTAAACTATTGTACGCCACACCCACAGCCACCCAGTTAAATGTCAGTATCAAGAATTTCTTCCGGATATTCGGATATCTGAAGACATCCATGAGTGAAGCCTCACAGTCACCTTCTGAATTCTGATCATCCATTATCTTATCTTCAATTTCTTCTTCTTCTTTGCTAATAAGTCTATTTACGATCTGTAATGACTTTCGTCTTAAAGTCATCTGTAGTATATTATTATCTATTTGGTTTGAAGCGTGAGATTCATCGTCTTTAGCATTCATTAATGTTGTTTCATTTAATTCTTCTATATCGGTAATTTTTTTAACGTCAGGCCTATAAGATGGCATGTTACTGATTCTTCTTTCTATACAGTCTTCTCGAAGTGATGTTCTTCTAAGTTTTGGTATCCTACCGTTGGATAGTTCATGGTCGTCTTCTTCTTTGATTGTTTTCTGTAAGTTAGAGGACTTACCATTAGTGATAATGAAAAATCTTTTAAGAGTTCATATTATAGTTTTTCTTTACTTTATCTTTGATATTGATGATTTTGATGTTCGTCATTAATTAATAAATTATATAATGCACCTTATATTAAGGCTTTAAATGTTGTTTCTCTTATTGGTCAGAGCAACTAAATTTAATTTTCTTCTAGTTACATATTAACAATTATTGAATTTAAAATATTTACCCATCTCATTATCACAATATTTTCGGAATGATAGATGCTATCAGAATATTGATTAGTACTAGTACAAAAAAGCCTAAGATAATCTAACCCATACATGTACATTTATTCTCTGCTTTTTAATTAATTACATTAAATAGTATCAAATAAAATTATTGTACCTATTTTAAAAAGGTTAATCAAATACTTAAATATTAACAAACGTAAGGAATTAATAATACAGTTCTATATAGAAACATTGTAAAAAAATCATATAAAATATTTAATTTATATATATATAATATGTAATCAAAATCGAAGGTCGCGGGCAACCGCTGGATCCAGGTCGGTCAAGATCGCAACAGGTGGGCGTCTTTGGGGGCGGCCTATGTCCAGCAGTGAACTTGAATAGGCTGATGATGCTGATCATGATGAATATATAATTTACTTTTAAGTATATTTATATATTATAAATTAAATATTATTATAATCAAATAATAATTATTATAATATATTCAAATATATATAATTTAAATAAATTGATAAAAATAACCATTTAAATGAGTACTGATTGACGCAATGTAGATTTAATAATTGTATTATAGTTTAAGTTAGAACAATGGGTGGTTCTTAATGCACGTAGCAATAAATATTTTTATATTTGTTACGGAAATCTATTTTATGCAAACTATTGTATAGCGGATAACGAAGCAGTTGGGTTTTATATGTGGTAAGAGAACATCGCCGTTCATAGACAACCGTACCACATTCCGCGCCTGCTCTGTTGCTGGCTTTTTACGCTACTTAATCGGCAATTTTAAGGACCTCCGATATCCTCAATCACTAAGCGAAACACAGTAGAAGCCCGTTTCATATAGATACAACTACCATTTCATGTTGAGTATTCTTTGAACTCGTGGTATAACTTTGGACGAGCTGGCCCAATTTGTGCAACAGCATATGCTTCAGCATGACTCTTCTACTGATGCGACATTATTAAGACACCCGCCCGGCCACTGTCAAGGTCACTTCCAGAGACCGAATAAATTATAAATTAAATTATAATTGTCCGGACCGAGATTTGAACCCGATACCTTAATGGTACCTCACGCTTCATGGTAGACTTATTAAACCACTTAGCTACGAGGTTTTTTGTTATAAATTTAAAAATTAATTAAAAAATTTATAAAAAAATCATACATGTAACTCCAACAGGAAACCTCGTGGCAGACTAATCCCATTTTTCTCAGCAATAGATCTGAGTACCTTCTCAGCATCAGCAATTCTACCTCGACCAACCAGCCATCTGGGTGACTCTGGTACAATGAATATGTACCTGTAATACAAATAAAATGTAAATTGCCAAGCCTCGGGTGCGTTGCCGGCTTTTTAACGCTCAGTTGTGGAATGAGAAACATCGAGATGATAGAAATGAAATTTTAAAATTATAGTATTCTCCGACAAAGCACCCGCGGCGCAGCAGGGTCTGAGGTGTCCATGGGCGGATGATCACTTATCCTAGGTAAGTCTCTTGATGGTTTACCTCCAGATCTTCATATAAAATGAAATATTTGTGTGAAGAAAGACTCACATACCCAAATAAAAGAATGAAAGGCACGCTTGTTACTAATGACAAGTAGAACCAATCTCGCAGTGCATATGCCAATACAGCAAGCAGACACATGGCGCTTGAAAACAGCATACCCACTACAATACCTGAAAAAATACAAATATTAATAATACCGATCCGGCAAAGATTGTTTTGCCATATAAATTATGATTGGTTTCTGCATAGTGGGAGAGCCATGATGAGGCATATGCTGAGATACTAATTGGGACGATTGAAGATATACCACAGGCTCACTGCATAATGAGCGTAAACCCCTAAAATTGCGGCTTAGGCGAAGTAAAGAGCCGGCAATACAGCAAGTGCGGACTGTATCGCGGTTGGTGATGGGCGGCGGTGTTCTCTTACGATATAGGAGTCCCACCTGCTACGTTGTCCGCTATGGAATAAAAGAGGCACCAAATAAATGTCTTACCTGCATTTGTCCGTTGTGCTGGTGGCATCAATTCCAATGCCAGAATGAATGGCAATTGGTACAGCGCTGGGAAAAATAAGCCACAGCATATTCTCAATACTATATAAACCCAGTAATTTCCCGGGAAAGATGTAGCATTTGATAGCGGAACTTGGAGAATTATCATAAGCAATATTGTGGGTCGCCTGCCATATCTATAATAATGTAATAATATATAAATTATTCACGGCAAACTTTGTAGCTGTAATTCTAAGACAGGTATGCATAGAATTCCTACGTCCTACGACTGAAATTATGATGCTTAGACCATATAAATTCCCGAAAAATTTATAAAATTGAAATGACACCACTAATTGGACTACTTTACAGTTTTTTTATGATATAGCGGACAACGAAATAGGTCTATAGCAAGAGAACACTGCCGCCCATGGACAACCGTATCACAGTCCCCGCTTTCTATGCTGCCGGCTTTTAACGCCGCTTAAGCGGTATTTTTCAAGGGCCTCATTTTATTTCGCCCGGCTACTGTCAACCTCTTACTAAGACTAAATAAATTATAAATTCAATATATTAATTAAGTATATTGTTTTACTTTAATAATGCACATAGGCAAACTGTTGCTTGAAACTCCATCTATTTCACAAAAAAACCACGAAAATATAGTTTTAGAAGATAATAAAAGATTTATATATGGATTTGTTATTACATTGCCGTCAAAATTCGTAAATCTGTAATGCTTATTTACACATATCACGTACCTGTCCGACATCCACCCAAAGAAGATATTCCCAAAGATTGATCCAAGCCAGAATAACGTATTGCTCATTCGTGGTAACCAGTCAGTATCGCAGACTAATAAATACTGAAACAAAAGTATACCCCAATTAAGACAATAAAAAAACTTTAGCGGCATTTAAAAGCGATAATATAAATAAAGCGCGGATTATGGCGCGTTTGACAATGGGCGGCGGTGATCTTTTAACCAAGCGGAAACCGGAGTGCGCCGTTACCGGCAGTGCCATTGTTTTTATTCCATAGCGAACCACGGAGCAGATGGGTCTCCTGTAATATGGTAAGAGAACACAAGTTGTCGGCTTTTACCCCGCTTAAGCGGCAATTTAAGGGCTTCCGATATTCTCACTCACTCTGCGAAACAAAGTACAAGTACCGTTTCACACTGAGTTTTCTGTGAGGTCGTGGTAACACTTTGGACGAGCTGGCCCAATTAGTGCGTCAGTATATGCTTCAGAAGGGTCTTTTTCTTGTTTTTTTTCGCTAAGTGAATGAGGATATATTAAACATGCCGCTTAAGCGTAAAGTCCGGCAACACAACCAATGCGCTGCTTATGGCGCAGTTGTGTTTGGACGGCGGTGTTCTCTTACCATAGAGACCCACCTGCTCCATTGTCCAGTATACCATAAAAATATTAATTTTATATCTATTATGCTATATAATTTACAATTTCACACCTAACTTAAATATTAATACATTGTATACAAATTACGACAAAGACATTTATGAAATAGTAGTATGCGGCCCACGCCGTCCTCTATGGTTTTTTTACGTAAAATGTCATTCAAACTATAAATTATCTTAAAATATTATGTTAAGAGATTTGTTCAACTCGTGGTTTCCGTATAGGTAAGGAACATATGATTTTAAACTGTCAAAGCGTATTTGCTGAATGTGTTTTTGCGGCTTAGTCAAACATGCGAGATCTTTTAAAAGATCTTTAATTTTTTTCCTTATCTCTAGTGGTAAATGTAATATTAATGTGTAAATAAAATATATTGACGTAATAATTATGTAAAACGCTCTTTTTAGTAAACTAGTTTTTTAGTATTGAGAGAGAGAGAGATCTGTTTGATATACGCATTATTTTAGACTCGTGGCGGAGTGGTTTTGTAATCTACTGTAACGCCATAGGTACTGGGTTTGATTCACAATATGAAAATAGGCTCACAGAATACCAGCGTGACACTTCTACAGTATTTCACTAATTTAATAAAGATACCGGAGGCCTACTCATCTACCGTTTAGTAAAGGCGTCCGTGATCTCTTATCATTAGGAGACTGACTTGCCTTGTTGTCAGCAATGTAATAAAAAAACAGTCTGGTAAAAATACCAGACTGTTTTTTTATGAGGAAAAAAGTATGAAAGAAATAATGATGAGCGCGCACATAGGGCTCATCATTCATTGAATCATTATAGCTTAATCAATCAGCATAGTTTTAACTAAATCTAGCTTCTTAGTATATAAAACCTACCTCGGTCACCAAAGTTCTTTGATAAAGTTCTTTACTGAAAATCCATCCATGCTGGCATTTTGTACTTTGATTACTTCGTGAAGCTAATATGGCGTCTGTTATAACGGAAGTCTGAAAGAACAATGTATTTTATAGTCATTCAAATTTCTCCAATATAGAAAGTGTTTATATCATCATTTCAGCCGTAGGATGTCCACTGCTGGACATTGGCATCACCTTCGGACCTCCATGCATACCTGTCGGAGGCGACCTGCAACCGGCGTCTTCCAGCGACCTTTATAAGGTTGTTCGTCCATCTTGTAGGTGGACACCCTAACCGTGGAATGCTAGGGCTACGCTTAAAATTGAGCTTTCCCATATCATCCGTTGGTGTTGTAAGAGACGACTAAGGGACAGGGGCCCGGGCTAACTGAAGATGCCAAAACCCCTAAATGGAATGGAAAACCCCATAAATACCAGAATTAATTTATACTCACGGGAATATTAAGTAGACTATCGTTTGCTCGAATATTGATCGAACTGAAACAAATTAAATACTGTGAAAACGATGCAGATGGGTCTTTTTTATGGTAAGAGATAACCGTCGCTGACTGATTTGATGATATAAGGATACTCTTACTCACTCAGCGAGTCACAGTACAAGTATCATGCTGGTATTCTGTGAGCCGATGACAAAATTTTGAATTTCGATGTTCCGCCATTCAATATATTTGTAATAAGACAGAAATTATTTATTAATAGTTTGCGAACCAAAACAATTGAAGCGCGTATTGTGGCGAGGTTGTCCATGGGCGGCGGTGTTCTCTTACTATAGATGCGACCGGCCTGCACCGTTCCCCACTTTACAATAAAAATGTTTTATAAATTTTGATTTTCATTGTATTATTATTGAATGCAGTATTTTAATGGACTTTTGGTTGTTAGCAGTGCAAACACGTTTAATTGAGGCCAAAAACCGGTAGCGTCAACAAAATAGTTGGCAATGAGCCAAAACAACAAAGCGTAGAAAATTGTGAGTCAGTACGCAACGTGTTTTTCGAGATTTACAAATCATAAACAAATCTATACACTTCTAAAATGTTATTAGAGCTACAATAATTACACTCTCAGTATAGGTAGATATTGTATATAACTAAAAGGCCGGCAACGCAACAAAGTTTCAGCAAGGGCTGGAGGTATCCGTGGCCCAAAAGTTCTAAGTGAGCCTTCTGTTCGTAGTATATCAGCGTGAAACAGTATTTGTATTGAGTTTCGCTGAATGTAAGAACATCGAAGACTTAAACTGCGTAATAGGCCGGAAATAAAACCAAAGCGCGGATTGGCGCTGTTGTCCATGTGCGGCGATGATCTCTTACCATAGAAAAGACTTGCCTGCTCGTTGCCTGCTATACCTAAAAAAAGGCATGGATTTTCAAATATTTATTTATCTTCAAATGCATCCCATACTAGAAGACTCCGCAGATATTTTTAATTAAATATTGGCCAAATTACACAATATTATTACAAATCATAGCCTATGGGTTATTCCGAGATATTATTGCAAAGTTTCATTAAAATCCATAAAGTAGTTTTTAGTCCCTAGTCAGTCTATGTTCACTCAAGAGATGGGTTACCATTTTGGCTGAACTTTGTCAACATTTATATTTTTATTTATGGTACCTATAGCGGATAACGTCTCCTGTAGTACACTGCCATCCATGGACAACCACGCCACACTTTGAGATTGGTGTTGAAAGCTTTCTACGATGCTTAAGCGGAATAATTTCAAGGGCTTTTTGCAATTTTTTAAATTAATTATGAAATGAAATGTTTTTATTCAACATAAATACAAAAATGCAGCTGTTGAACGTCAAAATCAGTCTACCACCGGTACCAAGCTAAGTTGGTTCCACCAGAAGAACCAGCGAAACAAACTCAGTGAGTGTATGTAATTTTTTTGCTCGCGTGAGAAGTTTAAATTATAACAAAAATGTCTGGCATGAACAGCCTATTCCCAAGGCGTGACAAAGTTAGCTATGACAAAAAAGTATCAAATGTATACCTATTACTCATTCTTTCTATGTAATCGAAGAAATGTTTTGGATCAATGGCATATGATGTACAGCTGTCAAATACACCATTTTGTTCTGGTACCGTTAGGTTTCTGAAGAGCAGCTGTTCCAAAAGCCTTAATTCTGTCGGAGGAGCACACCAATGGTCAGGTGTCGCGTTGGTAAACACCTGCAAGTAAAATACGCTATTAATAGATTCAGATTTCTTTATGGTATAGCAGACAACGGAGCAGGAGGGTCTCTATACAGTAAAAGAACACCGCCGGCCATGAACAAATGCACCACAGTCCGCTTATTGGTTGTGTTTCCGGTTTTTTACGTCGCTTATGCGGCACTTTGAAGGGCCTCCGATGCTCCTTCGAAGTGATACCACGGGCTCACAAAAGCTCATTTTTAAAGGCTTAACTGTCAAATACCATTTAATTCAAGAATTGGCAGGAGAGCCATTAGACTACAAAAAATATCCGAGAATGTCTGAATTTCATACTTGTCTACGAATCTCATCGTCGTCACTTCGATGGGCTCTATGGCTCGGCGGGTAAGCGGACAACAGAGCAGGTGGGTCTCCAATATGGTAAGAGAACACCGCGCCGCAGTCCGTTTATTGGTTGTGTTGCCGGCTTTTTACGTCGCTTAAACGGCACTTTAAAGGGCCTCCCATGCTCCTTCGAAGTGATACCACGAGCTCTCAAATTACTCAGTGTAAAATGATAGTTGTAGTTATTTAAAACGATGCTTCTTGTTTCTATGGGTGAATAAGGATATATATTTAGTTTTTATGGTAAAAGAAGCAAAAGAGCAGGAGGTTCACTTAGGACAAGCGGTCTTCCATCTATGGACACCTTCAGTCCTAGCTGAGCCGCGAGTGCGATGGCGGCCTTTTAGGTATTGGTACGCTCTTTTGAGTTCCAAGCCGTAATGGTTTGGAAACACCTCTTAAACTTAAACAGACAACGCAATCAAAGCGTGGAATGAGGAGCACTTATCCATGGGCGGCAGTCTTTTACCACAAAGACGATTCACCTCCGTTGCCCGCTATACCATAAAAAAAACCATATTCAATGGAGATTGAATTCATAGGAATGTCTTTATGCTAATAAAATTGCAGACAGAATACGATCCATTGACAAGAGCTGTATTATTAAATATAGACTATGTCATCTCTCATTACCATAAACCTGTCTTCCTATGTACGCAATAACTACTACATAATATACGCCAGTTCGTGTCGCTTGAATTATGTTTTTAAGTCTACTTGGGATTCTTTAGAACTTCAATTTAAAGATATTTCAAAATTCCTTTCTTTGTATATTTAGGTATCAATAATTTACTAAATATTAATTATTGTTAATAATAACAATTAGTTATTATATAATGAATATATAGTAAAATAATTATTATTCATAATATTTATTAATTATAGAATCTACTGTTTATAGAATTATAGTGTTTTTACGTTAAGCAAGTAAGTGATAGTAGTTCAATGCATTTTTTTGAGAATTTTCTAAAAGATATTAAAACACTTATCACTAATTAGTAGATTTATTTAGTTGTAAATGCTTCTTTAAAGTACTAACACGTTTTTTTATTATTTTTCGAAATTCAGATAGAAATAGGTATCAATAATTTGTTGGTTGTAGTGTTTAACTTAGAAAACTAAACACTTTTTTGACAATTTTCTAAATAAAAAAAATGTAGGTACCTTTAAGTTTCAGATATATAAAGGTATCAATAATTAATAGATTATTGAATTATTACTGTATCCTGAAGTTATGAATACTACTTAAAACTACTAACAGGTTTTTTTAAATTTTTAGAAATCATATAAAAATCTATTTAGGTTATGTTTCCAATAAAAATAGGTATCAATAATTTGTAAGTTGTAGAATTATAGTATACGTGAAGTTATATTATTGTAAAACATAAATGATCTATTTCCTTAGGCTGTAGAAATCATGTGGCTTAGTTTGTTTCATAGTACCGATACCGAAAAATGGAACAGGTGTGTCTTCTATATGGTGAGACAACATCACTGCCCATGGACAACGCCACAGTCCGCGCATTGGTTGTGTTTTTGAATTTTTACGCCACAGATGGCATTTTCAACTGCCTCCGATATCCTCACTCACTCAGCGTAACACAAGAATACATATACCATTTCAGATTTTTGTATTAATTACAAACCAATACGACTTGGAGACCTTCAAAAAAGAACGTACACATTCCTTAAAGGCCGGCAACGATCCGGGGCTCTGCAAGGGCCGTGGGTGTCCATGGGCAGAAACCGCTTGCCCTAAGTGAGCCTCCTGCTCATTTACCACCGATTGTATAAAAAAATACGACTTTAGTATTGTTAGAATATTTTTTGCTTCGCTAACTAGTGTTCTATGTTAGAAGTTGTAGTTACCTGCGAAAACACTGAAAAAGAGGTCGGTATAGCGGCCAATCCACAGAGCAGATAGAACAATATAACATGCCAGCATCCTCTTTTCGTTGCTAGAATGGAAGCTTCGTCTAGCTCCCTAGCCCACGATGACATGGTCACCTTTTGTACCTCCAGACAGTCATTTTCACCAAAGCAGAGTGAATAAATTCAAATTAAATCCACTGGTAGAACAAAACACAACGGAAATCCTTTACAACCTAACACTTAAACTTGAGAAAATTCAATTCGTAATGGCTTTGCGGTAAACAGACGATAAAATACCAGCGTCGCGTTACGATTCTCGTAAAGTACTAAAATAGCCAGCAATATTGCGCATAGATTAGGCCGAGCGCACACCGGCGAACGGAGATCATATGGATTGTGAAATTGTTTATTTAGAATCTTAAGCCAACACTATGGTTAAAACATTGTCAGAACATAAGATATAATTAATTCACCCATTGATGATTTAATACAATTTTTTGATTTAACATAAATTGTGAATTTTTTATTTAACATAAATTATGTTTTTTTTATTTAACATAAATTATGAATTTTTTTGGGGGACGTCTCACCACACGATGGAAAGACGATCTCACGAAGGTCGCGGGCAACCGCCGGATCCAGATCGCTCAAGATCGCAACAGGTGGGCGTCTTTGGGGGAGACCTATGTCCAGCAGTGGACTTGAATAGGCTGATAATGATGATTTATTTATTTAACATGGAGGCAGAATATCATTACAACTGTATTAACTCAATGTCTGTCTAGGTCTGTTTTTTGTCAGATGCAGAGCAGGAGAGTCTCTTTTATAAGAGAGCACAGCTGCCCACGGATAACCGCGCCACAATTCTAGCATGGTTGTGTTACCGGATTTTACGTCATTTAAGAGGTATGACTTCAAAGGCTTCGGATATCCTCACTCACTCAGCAAAACACAGTAAAAATGCCGTTTCACGTTGTGCTGACTATTCTGTGAATCCGACTTTGTACGAGTCGACCGAATTTCTACGTCAGCATGGCTCTTCCACGGGATATAAACTGTAATAATTATATTTAACAAAAATATTTTGACTGATTTAATAAAAGTTTTGAAGACTTTTAAACAATATTTTTCGCACCTATAAAACCTTTTTTATAAAACCTTACACGGTTGTAATAAGCCTAACAAATATAATGTATCGAAGAATATAATCATAAATTATCAATAAATTCGAACAACAACTAAATAATTAAATTAGAATGAAAATGCAAATAATAAAAGCCTATAAAAGATTGGCGATATTTAGGCCAAATCCATTAATATAGATAAATATTGAATCATTAATAATTCTTTTTTTTTAAATGTATACTATGTAATTTATCTTTATTTTATGTAAATATAATTAGAGAATTCCATTAGTAGACAAATAACTTAACATATATATTAGGTGGGAAGGTATAAGGCCGGCAAAGCACCTGCGTTTCTGCAAGGGCTAGGGGAGTCCATAGGCGGCGGACCGCTTGCCTTAGGTAAGCCTTCTGCTCGTTTGCCACTGTGCGTATAAAAAAAGGTCTACTGATTGAGCCGGTTGTCCGATTTCAGCATGGCTTATTACGGCATTACAGTTCGACACTTATCATCATGAGCCTATCCAGTCCACTGCTGGACATAGGCCTCCCCCAAAGACGCCCACCTAATACGATCTTGAGCGATCTGGGTCCAGCGACCTTCGTGAGATCGTCTTTCCATCGCGTGCCCATTAACAAGCCATCCAAAGACAGGTTTTTTTATTCAGAGTGAGGTTTGAACCCGGTACTCTTGATACGCGGTTGCTTCACCACTCGACTAAGATAATTATTTGGCCGGTTGACCAGATATAATGTCTGGACCATACATTATAGCTAAAAGAAAAACCTAATCTATTTAATCTAATCTAATTTTTTTGCTGTTTTTAATGGGTATGTGAAGACTGTTCTCGAATTCCTAGGAGTCTCATATTGGTTGGACTTCGCTGTTCCAGAACTCAATCATACATCTCTCGTAGTTAAGACAGCCTTCGTAAGGAAGTCAATCAAATCAATTTCACCCTTTTTGTCAAAATATTTTTTAAATTATTTAGTGGAGAACGGAGCAGGTATATGGTAAGAGAACAGCGCCACCGGTATTGGTTGTGTTGCTGGCTTTTTACGCCGCTTAACCGACATTTTTAAGGGCCTCTGATAGCCTCACTCACACAGCGAAACACATTACAAGTATCATTTCATGGTGAGCATTCTGTGAGCACGTGGTATCACTTCCGACGAGCCGGCCCATATATTCATTTGGAAAATCCTATGGTGTAAATCAAAATAATATCTATTATCAAAAGAATTTGACCGTTCTAAGTACAAATGTATATTTATCGACAAAATTATCAGTTGACGATTAAATTGATAGTCACGATTTTTCTAAAGATATTTATTTAGGCTGGCTCCGAGTATAATTCGAACTCGAGGGTTTTCATTTCTTTATTAAAATGTAAGCAAAGGATCAGGAGACTCAGGATAAGTTGTCCACTGCCCATGGGCAGCGTCAGCTCCAACTGGCCTACAGGTGAGTTGCCGGTGTTTAGCTTTTTTTTAAAGATTTGATTGGTAAATGTCTTAAAAACGCTCAGTAGCGGAATGACAAAGATCGAGGTGATATAGTTGGAAAATGTTTTAATAGATTTTTCAAAATTTCTGCTAATTTGAAAGCCTTAGGAGGCATCTATCCATCGAAGGTGAATGATGCGATATATCCAAAAACAACAACAATTCACAAATGTTGACATTGACGTTTGTCAAACGTCAATGTCATTAATGACAACGATCATAGAAGATAGACAGAGAATTGACATATAGGGTGTGTTCATATTTTGTCAACATTTAAGTATTTTGAGCATTGTGAGTGAAGATATTTTGCTGATGATGACATATATCCAAAAATACTCTATTTTTTAAAACTTGGCACTGACACATGTCAATGTCATTGATGACAGCGACCACAGAATATTTAAAAATAAATTTATAAATAGGAAAACATTTTGCTGCAATATATTTAATAGTAAAACATTGCCGGTGTAACACTAAAATCGAAATCGTAACGGAAGGTGACCCAAATTGAACCCTCTCAGTTCCTTTGAATACTATACAGATCAAACTATCAAACAAATGTAATGTATATAGTAATATTATTTTCAATGCTTTACAATTCATAGATCCTACCCGTGGGAGAGCCATGCTGTAGCATATGCAGACGCGTTTATTGAGCCGACTCGTTCGAAGATACCACGGGCTCACATAATACGTAACTCATAACTTATAACCTTAAGCGCCGATTGTGGCACGCAAGTCCATGGTTGGTGATGTTCTCTTACCATATAGAAGACCCAACTGCTCCGTTGTCCGCTATACTATAAAACACTAAATTTTGTCAGGCAAAGTGATATATTTTATATATAAAAGTATGTAGTTTTAAGTAAAAAATGTGAATAATTGAGGCAGCTACTCTTTTTAAATTTGTAGTATTACGATAAGAAACTTATAAGGAAAGTTGCGTAAAACTAGAAATCAACGCGATAATGTAATCTACATTTTCTAACAATATTAAGATTGATTGAAAACCAAAAAGGGATTTCCATGCATACGATTTAAAGGGATTTAATTTAATATTTAATGTTGTTATGTTGATAGGGTCGCTGAGCGAGCTATGGAGAGGAGTTTCTCTACGTGATCGAATCAGAAACGAGGAGATCCGTAGACGAACTAAAATGACCGACATAGCCCGAAGAATTAGCGAGCCAAACTGGCAATGGGCAGGTCATATTGCACACATGGCCGATGGGGCCGAAAAGTGCCAGAGAGGAGACCACGGACTAGCACGCGCAGCGTGGGACGTCCACCCATAAGATGGACAGACGACTTTATATAGGTAGCCGGAAGACGCTGGATGCAAGTCTGCCTATCTGTCGAGGCGTAGGAATTTCTAATTAGTAATTAATTGGCCACTGACGCGCAAATCACTTGACTTGTTAGGTTAACGAAAAGTAACGCGATACCAATTTAAAGAATGATAAATGCTGATTAATCTAAGTTGAGATTAAAAACAGTTTTGAAATCTATCGTGTGGCCATGGATGCCAGCTTCGAT
Source organism: Delias oraia (assembly GCA_018230265.1). Classification (NCBI taxonomy): domain Eukaryota; kingdom Metazoa; phylum Arthropoda; class Insecta; order Lepidoptera; family Pieridae; genus Delias; species Delias oraia. The sequence continues at coordinate 27,967 of DWCF01000478.1, forward strand.
TTCTAGTCTGAATGTTTTTATGGTAAGAGAACATCGCCGCCAATGGACAACCGCGCCACAATCTGCGCTGTGGTTGTGTAGCCGGTGTTCTACACCGCTTAAATAGTGTAATTTCTGGGGCCTCCGATATCCTCATTCACTCAGCGAAACACAGTTAAAGTTAGTAAGTTGTTTCACGCTGAGTATTCTGTGAGCCCGTGGTATCACTTCGGATGAGCGGGCCAAATTGGTACATCAGCTTATGCTTCAGAATGGTTCTCCCACGAGTTCAAAAAAAGAATGTACAAACATTAAAAGACAACTTTAACAGAAAAGCTGTAAAAATGAGAGAGCCATGCTGAAGCATATGCGGCCGCACTAATTGGGCCGGCTCGTCCGAAGTGATACCACGGGCTCACAGAATACTCAGCGTGAAACGGTATTTGTACTTGAAACAGTTACTACTTCTACTGTATTTCGCTGAGTGAGTGTGGATATCAGAAAAGCGCATAAACAATCACTGCGACGCGGTTGTCCATGGGCGGCGTGTTCTCTTACCATACAGGAGAACTATCTGCTTTGTTTTCCGCTATACCTTAAAAAGACATCGGATAATAGTGTAAATACAGAATGTGAGTAGAAATTCTTAAAAATATAAAATCATATTTATACAAAAGCAAATTGTATCAGAACTATGGTGTAGTTTGCAATGAGAACGAAGAAACGGAGTAGTAATACAGCGTCAATGGTAAGAAATTTCGCTGGCTGGAGCTTCTGCAGGTGGAAAAATAGACGGACGATGTTCTTCGCGACTCGCCTTGTTTTTTCTGAAAGAAAATTGTTTTTTAAATTTTGTATTTCTCATCATCATTACAGCCGTAAGACGTCCTCTGCTGGACATAGGCCTCCCCCTTGGACTTCCATGAAAATTATTCCATTAATTTCTCACAAAGGTACAATGTTTACTAAAATTATAGCACAAGCAAATTTGTTAAACAAGACTAATAAATACTAACAAACTTCTCAAAAATGTCAAAAATGAGATCTTTAAGAGATTTGGAGTCTGTACTAGGCGGGGATCCTGCATTACAGAATCTCCTCCCAACTGGATTATGGTAGATGAAAAAAAATACATTTTAAATGTCATCGAACTATGCAATCACATTCTCATACCACACAAATTAAAGTATTTTTAAAATTTATTAAATTGTAAAAGTTGCTTAAATTTGTGTGGTATGAAATGGTTAAGTTGTAACAATGTCTTACTTCTGTCTCTCTATCACTGATGTGCCTTTGTTGTTGTAGATAAATGACAGAACATTTTAAGAAAGAATCTCAATTTAGCATAGTATATAATGACATTTAGACACATTTGTAACTTTGTTCGGTTTTTGAAAGCGCTTGACAGTTTCCGGGTGAGTGTCTAAACACTGTCTTACCAGTGGGAGAGCCATGTTGAAACATTAATTGGACCAGCTCGTCCAAACTAATACCACGGACTCACAGAACACCCAACTGGTGCATCATAATGGCTCTACAGTATTAAAACATTTGCCCGGTCACTTTCAAACCCTTCGAAAGATGAATTTAATTAATTTAACCGGGATTTTAACCTCTTACTTCGTGGTAGACTTATAGGACTACTTATTCACATTGTCCATGGGCGGCGCTGATATCTTATCGTCAAAGCACTTACCCCGTTGTCAGACAAAACATTACTTAGGTGTATTTGCTCATGGTTTCTACTAGGCGTAAAAAAAATTCTCAACTTACGCGAATTCCGTTTAGTTGTAAATGGTAGAACTTTTACTTTCGCTTTCAAAGTCTCTTTATAAAACCATTCAGCAACCACACATAGTGCAATTTGAATTATGTATTCCTTGAGTATCCATAATACTGTTGTTAACACATGGTTCGTAGTTACTGAGACGATTTCAGCCGGCTGAAATTGATAAATTAGATCATTTTATTTTATAAAAATCCGGAGGAAAACACATAGGAGGCTCATGTAACATAAGCAGTTCACCTGCCATGGTTACCCGTAGTCTTTGCTAGTCGGTGAATGTGTTTGCGGCCTTTTAAAGGTTCCCAAGATCGTATTGGTTTGGAAATACCTTTAAAATATCATTTATTTAAAACAAAATTAATATATGTTAAATTTTACTAACCTGTTTCGCCCATTCCAAAATAACTTGAATGTACACCAATGATTGTAAAAGAGTTGATGCGAAGTAAAGAATAATCTGTAAGTATTAGTATTTTTATTGTATAAAGAAGAAGGCGGGTCTTCAGTAAGGTATTCACCGCCATCCATGGACGACCCCGCTGTATTGCGTTGCCGGCTTTTTATGCCACTTGTACGGTGTAAGCTGTAGCTTTGCCACTCACTCAGCGAAAAAATACAAGTACTGTTTCAAGCTGGTATTCTGTGAGCCCGTGCTATACTTGGATGCTTTGGAGGCCCTAAAAATGCCTCTTAAGCTGAGTAAACACAGCAAGGGCGAACTGTAACGCGGTTGTCATTTAGGAGACCTACCAATTTCGATATGCCAAAAAAATAGTCCTAATTGAATTTTAATTAAATTAATTAAAAAAGTAAATTTATAGTAAAATAATTGCTTACCGGCCATTTACATACTTTTTCCAAAATAATCTTAGCGTCGACAATTTTTCGAAAAATTAAATACTTATCCGAGTCCAAACCATTGTTACCCAATAATATTACTTTATTTCCATTAATTTTATCCAGTATTTCTTCATTCCACATACCCATTTTCAAATACAAGAAATAAATAATAACTATTAAATAAATTACTTCAACATCAAATAACATTGTTGTGAATAGAAAAACTGCCCGCGTTTTAGTCCAATTCGGATCCAATAGAAACTTTAGAAATAATAATAGGAAATACACACCAAATACTATTGAACAAGTTAGACACATTAGAAATTTAAATGCCTTTTTATGTTTGGATTTAGGTAAGGAATTTTCTATGTTTTTGATCTTCAAAATTAGATCGACGTGGTACACACTGAACGACAGATTAAGAAATACCGTAATAATATAGTATATAAAATATTGTGTATATGATATAACCATCATTTTACACATAACAAACCTTCCAATGAATACATAATTGAAATCAATAATGGTAAATGAGTAACTGATGGTTGTAAAAAATAACCCAAAAACTGTAATGAAAACATCTCTCTTGGGGTTTGGCGTTATGAAGCCATCGGTGATTTGAAATTTACGCGTAAAAAATAATAATCTACTAAGTTTATGCATTGGAAATAACGTAATAATAAATTCTTGATCTAGGTGATTGTAATATAAGTCCCGTGCCACACTATGGCGTCTCATGGTTGGATTGACAAACATATGTATGCTTTATCGATCAATGGAATAATCCAATTCCATTAAATTAATTGCTTGTAGGTTAGTCTTCAGTATCACTTATAATGTTTATTTATATATTACATTTTTTATATTATATTTCAGAGTGGGACGTCCCGCCACGCGATGGAAAGACGATCTCACGAAGATCGCGGGCAATCGCTGGATCCAGATCGCTCAAGATCGCAGCGGGTGATGGTAATGATTAGGTATTTTTAATGGAAATGGTGGCAAACAAGCAGGAATATCTCCTAGATAACGCAGTTCTCTGCTCATGGAGACCCAAGCGCTTGCAAGGCGCAGGTGCGCTGGACATGTACGGTTTAAGTGCACCATAATTGATGTTGTATTATATTTAATTGACAAGAAAGCCCAAACGCGCATATATATTTATTTTTATAGTATAGCGGATAACGGAGCAGGTAGGTCTCATATATGGTAAGAGAACACCACCGCCCATATACAATAGCGCAACAGTCCGCGCATTAATTGTGTTGGCGGATTTTTACGTCACGTAAGCGGCATTTTTAAGGGCCTCCAATATCCTCATTCACTCTGCGAAACACAGAACAAGTACCGTTTCACGCAGAGTAGTCTGTGAGCCCGTGGTATTTTACCGTTAACTCGGTGTTTACTATGACGACAACATTGTGAAATCCTTTCTTGTGACGAATTCGTTGTTTTTCAATAATTCAATCATAATTTGTATAATTTTTATTCTTTGTTCTTTCTCTTCCATTCGAAGAAGTGTTTTTTCTAACAACCCATTGCCTAAATAACAGTAGACACTCTTTTTTTCGTGTGTTTAGCAATACATATGGTATTAGTATAGTAGTAGATAGATATACACATACAAATATGTATATATCTATATATTATACATAGCAAATTAGCGTTTTGTACCTTTTATTGTGTATGATTCAAGCCTTTTCACCTGTCCAATTAGCGTACATTTCATTGTGGTTTTTTTAAAGGGTTTACTCACTGTTGGCTTTTCGGCCTTTACAGCTTAACGCAGACTTTGGGGCGAGAGAGAAATTTTTCGCCGAGATCTCCTCCGAGATACGAATTTGGTGTGGTTACGGATTGATTCACAATGGCCTTCAATTATTCATTAACAGCATTGGTCTCTCGCTCTTTTGTTCCACTGTTGTGTTCCGTTGTACGCCACTGTGTACTTATATTTTTTAAATAATTCTTTTAAGTAATTTTTCAATTTACGTATGTTTTTAGGTGTTAAATAAATTGTTTTTATTATTTAGTATTATTATTAAAAATATGGGTTGACCCCTATTATTACTATTAGGTATGAAAATAATACTATTTCTCTCTGTGTATTCATATTTATTTTATTATAACGCAAACTGTATTAGCACAATTGCATAGTTAGACAATAGAGTCAGAAATTGCAGAGGCAATACTGCTTCGATGATGAGGAATTTAAAAGGCTGCATCTTTTGCAGATGCAAGAAGAGTCGCGTAATGTTTTTCGCGGTGCGTCTTGTTTCTTCTGAAAAAAATTGAACCACAAATGAGGCCCAAAAAATGCCGCTTATGCGGAAGGAGTCGGCAACATAGCAAGTGCGGAATGTGGCGGGGTTGTTCATGGACGGCGGTATTATCTTTCCATATTGTAGACCCACCTGCTCCGTTATCCGCTATACCATAAACCACTTACCTGAATATCTTTTAGCTGTTAATGGTAAGACTTTCACTTTCGCATACAACGTTTCCTTATAAAATTTCTCAGCGACAACACACACTGCTGTTTCTATAATCAATTCCTTAATTATCCACAATATTGTTGTTACCATATTATTTATGTATGCCACATCGATGTCCTCATCATCAGGCTACAAAAATATGTAAAAACGTTTAGGTGGCGTCGAACAAGGCGGTTGTGTTGCATCCTTATAGCTTAAGCTACCTAAATTAATTAAACAAAAATGTATTTAATTTAAATGGTTTTAAATTTGTTTGTTGCGATTTTAATTTAATTTCATTTATTTTTGTTTCATGTCTGTAGGTACATTTGCAGTTAACAATGAATGTATAAACCTATTTTAATTCAACAATCAAGATACAGATAAAATATTGTCGGTTATATTAGATAACTATAGATAATAATTTTTTTTATGAAAATCGAGAGACAAATGAGCACGAGGCTCACCTAGGATAAGAGATCCTCCGGCCATGAATACCCTCAGTCTCTACTTGGCTGTGGATGCGTTGCCGGTCTTTAAGGGACAGGTACTTTTTTTGAAGGTTCCCAAGATTAAGAAGGCTTATATAAAAACAAATATAATTTACCTTTTTCGCCCTTTCCAAGATAAGTTGAATATAGATTAACGATTGTGAAACTGTAGACGAAATATACAGTAGGATCTGTAAATTATCTCTGGTTATTTAAAAAAAACTTCTTTTTCAATTAGGATTTACAATAATTCAAATTTTAATCAATAATTAACTAGACGTTCTTCATATTACCTATAATTTATGCGTCAGCATAAGCTTCTACCGGTGAGACACTGTGTGAGAACTTTTAAACTTTTATTAAAATTGGTTCTTTCATTTAGGATTCCATGGGAACAAACTTTGTGATACGGAATTTAATATATAATTAATTATAAAGAATATTACCGGCCATTTGTAAACTTTTTCCAATATCAATTTGGCATCCACAATCTTTTCGAAGGTTGTATATTGTAAACTGGAACTCAAAAGGCAGTGGTCGCTTAATAATAATTTCCTTGATTGAGTTCTTTTCACCAATTCTTCATTCCACTGTTTCATTTTCATGTACAATAAATAAATTATGACTATCATATGAAGAATTTGAATGTCAAACAAAATTGTTGTAAATGCGAATAATACTCTCACAATATCCCACTGTTTATCCAGCATGAAATTGCAGAAACTTATAATAAAATAAACAGCAAGAATACTCATGAAGGATGCGTTGAATAGAAGTTTGATCGCATGCCTGTGCACCGGGTTCGGTAAGGCGTTGTCAATATTTTTAATTTTAACAATAAGTTCGACCGTAAAATGGCTTAAACGTAAATTATTTACTGTCAAAATGATAAAATTGATCAAGTACTGCGTATAAGAGAACATTAGTATGACAATAACAGTGTTCTGTTTTAAAAAAACCGACAGCAAATTTAATACTGCCACAACGAAGAAAGCCGTTACCAAAAATAGCAGAGTAAGAGAAACGGTAACACCACATTTCGAACCAGAAGATATGAAGCCACATTTATTAGATTTACTTGTGGTATGTAAAAATCTAAATAAATTATATATTTGTAATAATACCATAGTGATTTAGTGACGATCAGTGATCACGGCTCAAATAAAACAATCATATTTGTATAAAACAATCAATCAAATAACCATTATAATATTACTAATGAAAAACACTTATTTCAATTAATTATTTTATTGATGTGAATAATTTATCAAGTTAACTCATAAAGTAATCAAATTATCGTTTTTTTATTTACAAATTTTTGATAGTGGTGTGATTATGTGCTGTTATAAGTCTATCACGAAGCTAGGGGTTCGAATCCCATTTCCAACAATTATAATTTAATTTAAGTATAATTTAATTTGATCCCTGGAAAGGCTTGAGGCTAGGGTTTAATCCCAGATAGCTTTAGGGAATATGTATCATAAATTTGTCTGATTTATTTAATCATCATCATCATCATCAGCCTATCAAGTCCACTGCTGGACATAGGCCTCTCCCAAAGATGCCTACCTATTACGATCTTGAGCGATCTGGATCTAGCGGTTGCTCGCGACCTTTGTGTGATCGTCTTTCCATCGCGTGGCGGGACGTGTCAATCTGCGTTTTCCGGTACCCGGTCGCCACTCGAGAACCTTTCTTCTCCATCAGTTGTTGGTTCGTCGAGCGATGTGTGATTTATTTAGTTATATTTTAAATTAGGGTATTTAAAATGAAACGGATACAATCATTTTAATAATATAATTTAAGTTAACGCAAACTGTAGTAATACAATAACATATGTGGTTGCTAGATGGACTAAACGAACTGGCAATCCGGCGTCGACAATAAAAACACCATAAATCGACATCTTTTTGAATTGTGTCTGATTTATTCTTATAATATTCTTGAAAAACCTCGTTTCCTCTGAAAAAACAATTGTTACATTGGTAGAAAACTTGCAAAGAATAGTATTTATAAAATGAATAATGGAGAAGGATATCTTCTTAATGGTAAGAGATCACCGCCGCCCATGGACAACCATGCTACAATACGCCGCTTAAGCAGATTAAATTGACCGTATTTCTAAACGAAACACAGTACAAGCACTGTTTCATCCGGTACTTTGTAACTTGCTGTTTGAGAGGCTTAAGAATCCTGCAACTAAAACATGGATATATACGCGATTGTCCATGGACGGCAGGGAACTCTTACCAGAAAATACACACGCCTGTTTCGTTGTGCGCTTTTTTGTGGAAATGATGGAAAGCGAGCAGGAAGATCTCTTATGATAAGCGGTCCTCCGCCCAAGGACACCCCTAGCATTCGCAGAGGCATGGGTGCGTTACCGGCCTTTAAGGTCCCCAAGTCTTATGGCTTTGGAAATATCTCTGCAGTAAGCCGACTCCACACTTATTAACAAAATATACAAAATTCCTATGTTTTAAAGTACATATTTACCCTTTGGTAGTTCCTGTGTTAACATAGTAGTGCAATAATTATCTATATATATAATATTTTGATGTAACATTTCAATTTGTTTAACCACGAAAATAATATATATTAGATTTTTTGATATCCATGCCAGAAAAAACATTATAAAAGACTCCAATATCTCCTAAAAATAATTAAAATATATATACATTCCAGTAAACAAAATTTCATTTAAAAAAAATGGAAACTTACATGAAATACGCCACTGCCCCACACACCATTCTCATGATCAACCTTTACTAATTCAATAAGTGTTTGAATGTAAATTAAAGTTCTTATGAAATAATCTGTTATCTGTAAAAATATCTGTAAAAAAATATTAAAAATATAAAATTTTGTTATAAGCCGACATGACATATAAAGACTTATAAAACCATTCACTTGAATGGTTTTTTTCACTTGTACTTACAAGGCACTCAAAAAAGTTTAAAAAAAAGCCACGTGTGGGAAACCCTACTCAGTTACCACCCGTTTCTTTTTTTATAACATTTTTTAAATTCCATAGCGGACAGAGTAGGTTAGTCTCCTATATGGTAAGAGAATAACGTCACCCTTAGATCATTTCGCCACAGTCATCGCTTTGGTTACTGGCATTTACGCTGCTTAAGCTGTATAATTTCAAGGACCTCCGACGTCCCCACATACTCAGCGTAACACAAGTATCATTTCATGCTGTATTTTCTGTGAGTCTGTGGTATTATTTCGGATGAGCCGCCCCAAATTAGTGCAACAGCATATGCGCCATCATGGCCCACGGTGGCGACTGTATTAAAACACGCCTGACCAGTAACTAAACCTTCCAAAGATTGAATAAATTACAATATATTTTTTTGTTTGAACCGAGATTTGCAACTGATTGCTTTCTGGTAGGCTTATAAAACCACTTAGCTGCACAGCTACACACAATAAAAACATTACTACGTATTAGTCCAAATAATAAAATGAAAATACTTACTGGCATTTTGAAGTAAACTTTAAACTCGTCGTATGCCTTTAAAATATCCGTGTACACCGCATAGCTCTGTCGTTTCAAACCTGTGGGATTTTCAGCAACAACACTCAACAACATTTGTCGATACCAACAACATAATAAACAATTAATCAACATACAAAAACGCACAGAACAAAATACATTAACATTAGAATATATTGTAATTATTATATAGGGCAATGAAGATATATATATTCTTGAAGCAAAGATGTGTATAAACGTAAAACCAGAGGTACAAATAATGAGAATAGAGAATTCGAAGGATTTCCAGGATTTTAAGGTCTTCCAGTTATATTTCGGCAAGTTTTTGATAATTTTTTGCAACCTCTTAATAAATTTGATGTATCTTCTACTATAAAAACGACTGTTGATGAGAATTACAAGCATTATCACACAATTGATACAAACATTTGATAGAAGAAGATAATATAACGGAACGTTTATGTTAAATACATTGTAGAAAAATTGTATGCATACAAAACAGCCCAAAAGGAGAAAGGATATTATATAATATACATAAGACCGCCGGTTGATAAAGTTATTGTTTATGGTATATGGGGAAAGGAAGAAGACATTCTCGACAATGCGCATGGGCAGTAACGCCGATTGCAGATTTTCATCAATATAATTTGAAAACAATTCATGTCTTCTGTTCATTGGCGACGTTTTATATAGAGTGACTGTAGCGTAATGACCAATTCAATTACTGGTGGCTAGTTTATTAATAAAAAGGTTTACGTAATCTATAAATTTAAACATTACTTATATTAAATTGGTTATGGTAAAAGCATAGACAAGCTACCAAAGTAAACAATTATTATTAAGTACAGCGTCGTTCCATAGTTAATGGAAGAACAAGGTTTTATGTTTGTTTTAGTCGTGGGCATATGCTGAAGCATGAACGCACTTATTTAAGTGATACCACGGGACTACTACACAGTTTTGGTTTTACCAAACATCGATTAAAAAAACAAAATAGTACTTATAAATATATATTTTTTTCTTATCATTACAATTAGTCCTATGTAATATTTTGTCAATACTTAAGTCTTATTATAAATCTAAATAAATTGCACAATTGTATTTTCCACATGTAAGCGTCTCTTTGGTTTATAGTTAACGCGAATGCGCTACTGTCCTGGGTTTGATAGTTGGGGATAATTTTGAAAATTCGTTTACTTTCTACCTCTTTTCTACCTTTCTGGGATTTATAATTAATACTTTTTCAGATCCTCATATATCTCTTCTAAGGTTCTGTTCTTCGTTTCTGGTACTTTAAAGATCACATAGACGGCTGTTAGGAGGCACATAGAGCCGAAGAAGTAGAAAAAGAAATAAATCCCTATTGAATTTTGGAGAGATTTGAAAAATAACAGTTGAAAGAAATCAGCTACTGACGCAATAGCCATCGATGTTGCCAATACTGTCCCACGATACTGAAAATTAAATAAATGATTTTTTTAACGAAAATCAGGAGGCAAATGAGAAGGTGTGTACTCTAGTGCCTTCTGGGTTAATGGCTTCTTACGGATTGGGATAGGAATGCTTATTTTAAAAGATCTCTTCGATTTTTTCGATATTGCGGACAAAGAAGCAGGTGGGTCTTCTATATTATAAGAAACCGTCGCTTATGCACAACCGCGCCACAGTCCACGCATTGGTTGCGTCGCCGGTTTAATACGCGTCTTGAACGGCATTTTTAAGGGACGCCGATATTCTCAATCACACAACGAAATACAGTAGAAGTATTGTTTCAAGTACAACTACTATTTCACGCTGAGGGTTCTGTGGGCCCTGATATTACTCCGGACGAGTTGACTCAATTAGTACGTTAGCATATGCTTCAGTATGACTCTCCCACGGGTGAAAAGATTTGCCTCTGTTTTTAGAAAAAAACTAAAATGAAAATATTTCTTACCTTAAATGAAAATATTTCCCCTGTAATGACAATCGCGATGGGCATGAGACCGGCCGCATCACAGAAGATACAGATACATAGAGTGACAACTGGTATCCAAGCTGTGCTGAAGATGTTGAACTCTCTGATGAGGAACCACGATGCCAGTCCACACATACTCAACCCAGACACCAAACAGGTAATAAGCATCAGCCACTGTAACAATTATCTTAGGTTTTTTCTGAGAGCCTCGTAAATAAATGGTTTTATAAGCTTACCACGAAGCGAGAGGTATCGAGGTCGAATCCCGGATAGAAAAAAATAAATTTCATTTAAAATATATTAATTCGGTCTTTCTAAGGGTTTAACAGTGGCCGGGCGAGTGTCTTTAACAGTGTCGCACCCGTGGGAGAGTCATGCTGTAGCGTTTACAGAGGCACTTCGCCGGCTCGTTCGATGTGGGCTCACATAATGATCACCGTGAAACAGTACTTGTATTGTGTTTCGTTGTGTCGGCTTTTATCGCTGCTTAAGCGACATTACCAAGGACAAAATACAAATCATCACTCAGCGAAATGCAAGTACTATTTCACACTGGTTTTCTCTGCGTCCATAGTTCAGCACGGCCCTCCCAAGGGTAAGACAGTATTGAGACACTTGCCCGGCCAATGCAAGCCCGTCCAAAACCGAATAAGAACGATTAATAACGGGGTTTGAACTCAGTACTCATGTTTTCAGCGTCACAAAACCGGGAGAGCTCTTAAAATAATATTATTTTTAGTATGAAGTACCTTTCTCCCACACTTCTCTACAACGGTAGATGCCATCAGAGATCCCCCAAGTTGCACTGCACCCAGCATCATGGCTTGCTGGTTGGGAGTTAGGGCTAACCCAGACGTATCCTCAGATGCCAGATGGAAGATGTTGCCAGCAAAATTTTGAACTGGCACCGCGCCACACACCTCTCGGGATATTGCTGCTACCAACGCAATCATAAAAGCCTTGAAAAGAGTACCATCCGTCACTGTGGAAGAAAATATAGAGCATTGCATAACTGACTCTTATTTTAGTTGGTATTTTTTATAATATAGCGGACCACGAAGAAGGCGTGTCTCCTCGCTAAGAGTTCACCGCCGTCCGTGGGCAACCATGCCATCATCGCAGTTTGGTTCTGTTGCCGGATTACTTTTACTGTTATTTATATACGTTATTTAACTTTAACTGTTGCCGGTATAACTTAACCTGACTACCAGCGTAAAACAGTAATTGTGTTGTATTTCGCTGAGTGAGTAAAAGCGGCGTAAAAAGTCGGCAACACAACCAAATTATGGATTCTGCTGCAGTTATCTAAGGACGGTAATGATCTTTCACTATTAAGAAGACCAAGCACCGTTATATATATAAAAAAAGTTATAAATGAATAAATTTCGGTAATTTTTAATACGCTCACTAATTTTAACTTTATCTTGAAGGGTGCATACTATTTTTTAACGGTGACAAACGAGCAGGAGGCTCACCTAGGTTAAGCGGTCGTCCATCCATGGACACCCCAAGCCCTTGCAAGGCCGCTGATGCGTTGCCGACCTTTAAAAGATATGTTCGCTCCTTTTTGAAGGTATTCAAGTCGTAACTAACCTATAGCCTTTAACATGAATTCCTTGTTCTCTTCATCAGCCTTCTGTTCTTTCATGAGACGCTCCAATTCTACTTGGATGGAGGGATCCGTGGTGCTTTTACAACGAAGCCAACCGAGTGCCTTACTAGCTTGCTGAAAAATACATATATTATGCAATAACTCTGTTCCAATAAAAAAGGGAAGCTATAGAGCAAAGAGCCTCGTAGCTAAATGGTTTTACAAAGCGAGAGCTATCAGGTTCGATCCCCAGTCAAAAAAAAATTACAATTTAATCTATTATATTTGGTCTTTGGACCGGCTTGAAAGTAGCCGAGCGAGCGTACGAGCGTCTTACACGCGCGTGGGAGAGCCATGTTTAAGTCTTATATTTTGACGGACTAAATAGGCCAGCTCGTCTGAGATGATACCACTGGTTGACAGAATACCAGTATGAAACAGTACTTGTAATGTGTATGAGTGTGTGAGGATACGACCTTGAATTTATAATGTTAACAACCAAAGCGTTATTGAGTGCATTTATCCATGAGCGGATGTAATCTCTTACCATAAGGACACCCGACTGCTCCGTAATTCGATATGTCTTAAAAAGATAGGGAGTCTGTCTTTAAAATAATACTACCTCTACTTTTCCTTCCTTAATAAGATAAGACGGTGACTCTGGCATTATAAGGAACAAGATGAAGTGTATAACGGGAAAAGCCAGCAACACATACAGCACTTCATGATAACTCAAATAGTCGCCGATAACATAGGCGAATAGATTCCCGATTGCCGTAAACAAAGCGGCCTGAAATTAGATATGAATAAGAAATTAGATATATTATGGTATGTTTACGCGCTTGCAAAGCCTCGAGAACCCACTACAAACGTTTGCTTATACACTAATTGTAATAGCTCACGTGGAGCGATACCATGGATCCATAGAATACCAGCGCTGTATAATGTTTCCCTGTGTAAGTGAGGATATAAGACATACTAAGCTATACCACTTAAAGAATAAAATCAATATCGACAAATTAAACCAAATGACAGCATGGCTCTTTTACCCGTGAGAGAGCCGTGTCGAAGCATATGCTAACACACTAATTGTGTCGTCGAAGTCATAATAGTGATAAAACAGGCTTCCAGAATACTCAGAGTGAAACGGAACTTGTTTGCTGAGTAAGTGAGGACGTCTCTTTGAAAATGCCGCTTAAACGGCGTAAAAACCGGCAACACAGCAAGCGCGGACTGTGGCGTGGTTGGTGATGAACGGCGGAGTTCTCTTACCATAATGGAGACTCATATGTTCCGTTTTCCGCTATATCATTAAAATATATGTGACTAAAAAGTAAACTTTTAAAATATGTCTTCTATCTAATAGTAGCCCACGGAAGAGACATGCTGAAGTATTTGCTGACGCACTAATTGGGCCAGCTCGTCCGAAGTGAAACGGTACAACTTTGTTTCGCTGAGTGAGTGAAGATATCGAAGGCGCTTAAAAATGCCGCTAAGTGGCGCAAAAAGTTGGCAATATAACCAGTGCAAGGACATTGGCACATTGTCTATGGGCGGCAGTGTTCTCTTACCATATAGGAGACCCACCTGCTCTGTTGTACGCTAAACTATTAAAAAATATCTAAAAAATACAAGTTATATACATAATGTAAATACAATTTTAAAAATAATCATCTCACCCAACAGCCTAAGGCGCCTCTAATGCTGTCTTCGCTGATCTCCTTGATGTAGGTTGGGCATGTGACGCATGACCCAGCCATGCTGACGCCGACCAGTACTCTGGCAGTGATGAAAACCCAGATATTCATTGAACATAGTTTCAGTGTCCATATTGTCTGAAAATAATTAAACCACATTACTTAATTACTATTAATAGGTACTTGTAAGTCATCATCTATGATGATGATGCATGAGCAAAGAGCCTCCTAAATCACTTGGCTAGCTTAGTTTTATAAGTCCACCATGAAGCGAGAGGTATCGAGTTCGAATCCTGGTCAAGATAATTTTTATTTAATTTATAATTTATTTGGTCTCTGGAAGGGCTTAAAAATGGCCGGGCGAGTGTCTCAAAGCTGTGTCGCACCCGTGGGAGAGCCATGTGGACGCACTAATTGGGCTGGCTGGTCCGAATTGATACCACGGGCTAACGGAATACTCAGCGTGGAACGATACTTGTACTGTGTTTCGCCAACTGAAGGAGGATATCCGAGACCCTTTAAAATTGCTGCTTAAGCGGCGTAACTATCCGACAACACAACCAATACGCGGATTGTGGGGTGGCAGTCCATGGGCGGTAGTATTCTCATAACATATAGGCTACCCAAATAGGCAAATATAGGCAAATAAATAATAAAATATATTTATAAAATCGTTTAAGAAACAAGAATTTGATAAGAGGTTAACGCACCCAAGGATTGCAGTGTCTGTCCATGGGCGGCTGTGATATAATACCAGACGACTCAATGAGGACAGAATAGTCCGGTAAAAAAACGTATAAAAATACCACTTTTCAGATACTCACAATCCCAATAACTGACATGAAAAGCAAGGTGACTTTTCTCCCCAACGTATCTCCCAAATAAGCCATGAGGTATGTGCAAGGAACGCATGATAAATACGGCAGGGACGCCATCCAGGAGATCTGAAAGAGAAACTCTTTAACCAATCGCTGACTTATAAACTCTACTCAAAAAATATAATTGCTGAACTCGTGTCTTATTACAAGGTGAAAATTATTATAAACCAAAAGACAAAATATTTTGCTGAAGAAAGGTAACATTTTATGTTCACCATTAATATTAAATTACTTACATCAATGTAAAATAACTTAAACATCCGGTAATGTGTTTAAAACAATGCAATAATCAAATGTAAATTAAATCGATAAAAATTTGTAAAAATAATGTTTTAGAAAATCCATTCAATAATGAATTATTAGATCTACGCACTCGGGTTGTCAAAACCAAAATAACCGATTGAAAGCATTATACAAATAAAACTAAATTGTTACAAAAATGACATAAATTCGTCTTTATTTTGACATGGAATAGATATATTTATATTTAAAATAAAAATAATTGTATTATAAGCAGTGAGATTTTGTTTAATATTACAAATGAATGGACTCAGCAGAAGCAATTATGAGATACTTGGACACGCCAAACCCCAAAAGACGACACATTAAAAAAATAATCTTGGTCTTGTGTAGTAAAATAAAAACTTATATAAATATGTTATTTATGTTAATCCAGAATGTCAGTTACCGGCATTGAGCCGGCTCAATTATTGCGTCACCACATGCTTCAATATGGCTCTCCCACGGGTGCGACACTATTAAGATACTCGCCCAAGATGAAACTCTCCCAGACATCGAATAAATTAAAATTTATTATTGTCCGAACCGGGATTCAAGCCCAATAAACTGTCGCTTCATTGTAAACTTATTAAACCACTTTGCTCCGAGGTTCACATTCTTAAATTAAGAATCGTGTAACTAAAACAATTATAAACTTACCTCTAAATCGGTTAAAGGATTATCTCTTGGTGTGTTTTTGGACTGAAGAAGCAGAGTCATGGGCGACATCCATCCGATGCACGAGCCGTAAGAGAATATGGGAAGACATACTGAAAAATTACACTTCTTAAAAACTCATTCATTCATTCTCAATTCTTAAAAGAAAAATCTCTTGAATAAATTTAAACTTCAAAGGTACTTCTACTTGCATGTCATTTCGCACCACACATCACCACTCTGTGGAATCAGCTGCCTGCAGAGGCAAACCAAGACTTGGGGACCTTCAAACACCATATCTATCCCATATCTGGCACCTGCGGCTCAACCAGATGTACTGAAGACTTCATTACAAAAGGTTGTACAATCACTTGACAGGGCATAACTTCCTTACACATCCCATAAAAGAAACACTTACTCAGAATGGCACAGATGATCTGATTAGCCTTACTCCCCAGTGATGAAATATTGAACTCGGCCATTCTGTGGCGAGAAAAATACTAGTTATTGTTCCGAAGTAAGAAATATAATGGGAAAATATTTTTACAGTTAGTGGTGCGAAGAAAATTTACGATTTATCAAAAGATAAAACTAACAAGTCTTTTCACATCGCTGCGTTCGTATTTTTTAAAGAATTATTTTTATGACTTTAGAACAATATGGATACACTTTTTTGTATAGCAGGCAACGTAGGAGAGCCATGCAGAACCATATGACGCACTAATTGGGCCGGCTCGTCCGAAGTGATACGTCGGGCTCACAGAATACTCAACTTGAATTGGTAGTTGTACTTAAACGGTGCTTCTACTGTTTCGCTGAGGACATCGGAGGCCCTTAAAAATGCCGAAATGGTGTTCTCTTACCATATCGGAGATCCACTTGCTCCGTCATAGAATAAAATATGGAAACCAATGAATAGTCTTAATATTTATCAACTGTTATACAAACTAACACATCTATACATTTTCAGGCAATAAAAACAATTTGTATAGGTAAACCCATTAAGCAATTTTTATATGGTATAACTATCAATAATGCTGGCGTGTTTCCTCTTTGGTAAGAGTTCAAGGTCGCCCAAGCACAACCGCACGACAATCCGTGCTTCGGTTGTGTTGCCGACTTTTTACGCCGCTTAAGTGATTAATTTCATGTACCTCTGATATCCTGACATAGTTAGTTAAACATTGTATAAATTCTGTTTCACGATGATTTTAATTTTTTTAAATTAATAACCCCAGATTAATAACCAGTGGTTTAAAAGGTCTACCATGAAGCAATAATTTAATTTATAATTTATTCGTTCTCTGGAAGGGCTTGACAGTTGCTGGGCGAGAGTCTTAATACTGTCGCACCCATGGGAGAGCCATGCAGACGCATATGCAGACGCGCTAATTGGGTTGAAGTGTTACCACGGGCATACGCAGAGTGAGTGAGGATATCGGAGATCCTTAAAAATACCGCTTGAGTGGCGTAAAAAAAATGAGAATTATTACTTTTTTCAACCATATTTAAAATATAGAGGTTTTTTTAAATTTGATTGTATATTTTATGCAATGAGGCCATTTATTATGAAATAATTAAATCTTTTTTTATATTTGAAATTTAACTCAAAACTACAAACTTTTGTTTGGAATGCGGTTTCAAAATGTAAATATTATTAAGTACATATTTTTAATCTTACGATACATTACATATGAATTGCAAGCGAATAAAGTTTAA
>DWCF01000479.1:0-45776 GCA_018230265.1 Delias oraia
TACAAATCAAGGCGGACCGAAAAGATGCTGTTTTACGCGACTAGCTTAAGGATGTCTTCTGCTAGGCTTGGACCATCACGAGGCAAAAGTCAGCCTCAGTTTCACCGTTTGTGAGACTGAGGACATAAACCAGTTAGTGTTGCCTAAATACTTAGCCAGTCTTGGTCTGATTGAAGACTGAATTTGGGCAACACCAAAACCAGTCCTTTCCCGTTTTTTAATGCAGACGCTATGTAACTAATCAACCTTGAGATACAGCTATACAACTGTTAAAACTCCTCTGTGTACATTCCCTATAATCTCAACCGACGTAGGCAATCAAAGAATGTTTACACTATGTGTTCGCACAACTTGGTACAGCTTAAAGCTTTCTCTCGACGAAGGTTTAACGTTAAGCTGCTATTGCCCGGACTGACAATTGACATTTCGTCATCTTTCAACCGCAGAAGCCGATATGTGAACGTGATACGACATTTGTCAGTTCAGCTATGTGAAAATTAATATTTTATGTAACTATTTGTAAATCTTCTTAAATGTAACTTAATTAGTATCTCCGTAGCAGAATGAATATAACCAAGAAAAGACAGTGGCTGGAACAATGTCAGCGTGGGGATCCTTGCTGACGCATTAATTGGGACGGCTCGTCCGAAATGATACCACGGGCTCACAGGATACCATTTGAAACAGTCTTTGTATTGTGTTTTGCTGAGCAGGTGAAGATATCATCAATTTTTGTATAACAAATAATCAGGTTCTTTACAATGTATACATAATTCAGATTATTGTTACTTTGCTATCCTGCTAAAATGACTTATAAAAGAAGATATTTTCAGTATTTATATTAATAATTTTTTTTGAGTTATACTTTTTAACACCACTCTGTAGAATCAGCTGCCTACTATGGTGTTTACTAACCAGTAGGACTTGGGACTTTAATATGAGATATATTCTGTCCCTAAAATGTCCATGAGCAGAACATTTACACCAGGTGAGTTCATTTGTCTCCCTATTGACATACAAAGAAATGTTTGGAACACGAAATAGTGCTATTTCAGAAAAGTGTTCAAAAGTTACAGGTTTTACTCAAACGTGTCTAGGTTTCACAAAGTACCACAGATACTTTAGTGTTAAGTATATATGGTTACAAGTCTTCGATTTTTTTTCAACTAGATGTGAGTGTTCAGAAATGTTACCTGGAACCTTATCTTAATGTTTGTTCATGGCTTACGCAAACACGAGCGCGGATGCAAGACAGGTTTGCCTGAGGTTAGCTTGACCAAAATGGGTGCCGATTAGTAAGAAATACATTCTAATGTTTTATTACTTCACGTCAATATATAATAGGGGAAGTGAAAAAATCACACTCTGATGCATTAATCTAATGCTTTATAAAATACTTTTTTATTCTGTAGCGGACAAGGGAGCAGATGGCTCTCCTTCTGGTAAGAGAACACCGCCGCCCATGAACAACCGCGCCACAGTCCGCGCATTGGTTTTTAAGCGGCACTTTTAAGGTTCTTCAATATCCTCACTCACTCTGCGAAACACAGTACAAGTACCTTTTCACGCTAAGTATTCTGTGCGCCCGTGCTATCACTTCGGACGAATCGGCCAATTAGTGCGTCAGCATATGCTTCAGCACGGCTCACCCACGGGTGAAGTTTTTATTATTGATTGTAGAACAAGATAATGTATAGTGCGCCTTTACACATCTTCTATATCTCACTATTTCAATAAAAATGGATGGAGTATCTTATATACGCCAAAGCAACGTTTGCCAGAATAACAAATCTTAGTCTAAAATCAATATGTTAAAAATATGTGTTTATAAATTCAAAGTTTGCTTCACGACTATCTGTGTTTAAAAGTAAAAACAATTAATTCATAGTGAATAATTCCCGCGTTATTAGCCATTGAAAAACATAATTTACAACATACAAAAATGGCAACTGAACATATTATAATACAATGGCGCACTTTCGCATGAGAAAATGTATTTTTCCCATAGATGTATTAATAAAAACATCTTCGTATGTCGTAAGACAACCTCAAATATTTTATTTGCGCCCGCATGCCATTTTATAGGTCTTACAATCTTGGGAAATATATCTGCAAATATGTTCCTATATAGTTCATAGATATTTTTTTATATAAATTAGATGCTCTTATAGGATAAGTGGTTCACCGCCCATGGACATCCCTAGATCTAATCCTTAACGGATAAGTATTAATTCTTAGAATATCCAAAATTGAAGAAAAACACGACTTTTTTACCTTTAAGGGGATATAAAAATGAACAAAATTTAACAGTAACAAATTATATTTTACAATATATGACAATAGAAAAGATTATCTTATTAACGCGTTACTAATAAACATATAAACTTGCCATGCTGAAGCATATGCTGACGCACTCATTGGGCCAGCTCGTACGAAGCGATACCACGGGCTCATAGAATACTCAGCGTGAAACTGAACTTGTACTGTGTTTCGCAGAGTGAGGATATCGACAGCCCTTAAAAATGCCGCTTAAATGGGGCAATAAGCCGGCAACACAACCAATGCGCGGACTGTGCGCGGTTGTCTATGTCTGTGTTCTCTTACCACAGGAGACCGACCTGCTCCGTTATCCGCTATACTATGAAGAAAACTTTAAAAAATGTCTTTACAGCCCTGTAACTATCATAAATACGTATATTTGCTGTCGTAAATAGGAGACAGAACACTGCATTTAACAAAACTCTAAGATGTTACAATTGTTTAAATTTAATTACAAGTAATGTATTTGAATATTCAATATTAAATATTTTTTACCAACATATAGTCAATGAATGCAATTTTGTTTCAACAAAATTAAAAAACATTTGATTGGAAACCTCAATTTAAAAACCAGAACAATTAAGCTGTTATATTTGACCCGATCTAAAAGAGATGAGACGTAAAATCTTAAATGGTAGCTCTAAAGTATGGATTAATCCGAGTGTTTATCTTTATGGGATAATAGAGGAAATAATAAACTTTATAAGTGCAATTTCTAACTGCTACATCTTTATATGTTGTAACGATTTAACTACCTATATAATAATTGTTATAACAAGAAAAAAATAGCTGTAACTCATAAAGATTTTTTTTTAATTTTTTAAAATAAATTTTTAATGCGAGTCATTCCCATCACAAATATCTATTGATTACTTACTGGGAAGACCGCCAATTACATTTTGTAAATACTTTTGAAATAAACAACTTTTTATTTTATTTATTATTATTATTTTAATCATTTGAGAGACACAGGCTGTTTTTGAGTTGGAGTTAAAACATTATTACATTAGAAAACTGTGTTTTATTAGTGTCCGATCCAAAAGTTCTGTTTCCACCAAAACTGAAGTCATGGCCGAATAAACAGTTTCATACAGAAAACCTGTTTTAATATATACAGTATTTTATAAAGGCTTTTTTGGATGACAACATATACCGGAATAACCTTTTGCCGGTTTTTAAAAATTACTATGACTTACTAGCTAGAATTTAATCATGACTAGACTATTGCATTATTATTATTATTATAATACTCTGTAATAGAAAATGAGAACAACAATAAGGCTTTTTTAGTTTTAAATACATTTGCCGCAACCGCTTATTCATTTCATAAGTATGTATTATTAAGTAAGCGGCGGTGGTCCGTATGTCATCCCCGTATATGGAGTTATGAACATTAAATCGATAATCGATATTTATTGAATCACATAAATCGACTCATTGCATTGCATTTCAGATAAACTTTTTCTATCATTGATTTGTCAGACTCGACACTTGCTGTCAAATGATTTTGAAAAACGAACAGTTAAAATCGCGGCTAGAGTTTTTTAACTCCTGTTGAATATTAGGATTCACTTTTTTATGAAAAAAAATCGGGACGACAAGCAGGAAGATCAGTTAGGAGAAGACCCAGAGACTGCGCCACGAGTGCCTTGCCGGCCTTTTAGGCATGGGTACGGATTTTTAAAGTTTGCAAGTCTAGTGAAGTATAGGTTTTGTAATAATTGTACAAAAAATTGTAAAAAGGCACAAATTTTATTTAAAATACTTACTACTTTTTAGCGCCACTAACTTATGGAACTTATGCAATAAATTTTCACAAAGACAAACCTAATTTGATAATTTTACTATCTGATCTTAAATATGAGATGCGTACTCAAAACTTTTTAAATTTCTTTGCCACTAAATGGCGGGTACATTCCGACTGCTTACGCTTGCCACTTCAAAATCATTCGCGGCTTAAATAGCCTCGATTTACATTATATTTTATCTGCGTTCTTATTTCTTAATACTATCTAGTCATTTTTTTTATAGTATATCAGACAACGGAGCAGGTGGGTCTCCTACATGGTAAGAGAATACCACCGCCTATCAATAACCGCGCCAAAGTCCGCCAATTGGTTGTGTTGCCAGCTTTTTACACGGCTTAAGCGGCATTTTTAAGTCTCTGATATCCTCACTAACTCAGCGAAACACAACACAAGTACCGTTTCACTTTGAGTATTCTGTGAGCCCGTGGTATCACGGACGATGCGGTCCAGTTAGTACGTTCGCATATGCTTCAGCATGTCTCTCCCACGGGTGAAATTATATTTTTAATTATATTTGATTTCTATTTCCTACGCGTACTTGAGTATCGTCACTTCTCAGCACGATCAATGCTGAGTAGAATTTATTCCAGCTTCAATTGAAGCATAATAAACCACTAGTTCTTGTTAAAGCAGAATAAGGTTCGAATTTGTATCACATGAAGATGTCTTCAAATGCTAAATAAGTGAGAAATTGGCGTCTCACTTAGGATTTATACGCCCGAGACGTCTGGGGTTAAACATACACTTGTTAAGGATGACATGATGAATAAAATTTATTATAATAGCACTCAATTGCATTCAAAATATAATGTTACTTGCGAGGGCATTACAGACAAATACTGTATTTTTTTTCTGATATAATTAATTATGGCTTAACTATGTAATGACTTCACTATTGTTTTGTTATGGAAAAGGTGGCAAAAGAACGGGAGGCTCACTTAGGATAAGCGGTCCTCCGCACATGGACACCGCGGCTGCGGGTGAGTTCCCGGCCTTTAGGAGACAGTAAACACACATATAATATATAACTCGTCCAAACTATTGCTAATATCCTATTTGATTTCTGTGTGCAATTTTCATAACCAATTATTCAATAAAAAAATAAAAAAAGCTACATCGCTGATATTCGCCCCTGGCAACACTGAATTGAGGATACCGCAACACAATGCGCCTATAATGGCGGCCCTTTCGTTGTTGTTTTTTTCACGATAGGGGCACAAGGCCATGCACACATGGCCAATTTTGCCCATATTGCATACATAACATGATGCGCTTTTTATTAAGTTCGTTAATCTTATATGAACGCATAAAATGCGACTGGACTTTAAAAAGCTTTGATAATTACGTTTAAATATACTGTTTTTAAATGGTAATCTTTAAGTTTAAGTTATTATAAATTAAGTCAAAGTTTTGTAAGAATAGTCTTAGAAGAGATAATCATCTTATGCAATTGAAGTTCAAAAATTACACTGAAAGTAGACTAAGTTAAAAGATACTGTTTTAAACTTTAAGTTTAAATTATAAGTAATGTGGTCAAAGTTAGCTTTCTTAAATAGTCATCTTAGAAAAGAAACTGTATGTCGTTGTCAAAACTCGTACGCCCGATGCTGACAGCGGACAATTGAACAATAATTGAGATTGTTTTAAAATTGGCCGGCCATGTTTGTTCAACAAGCACGTTACGTTGTAACCTAACACGACGGGATTTTTAAACAGGTTGCAATTTATTTGCAATTATCAGTATGTAGATTATGTAAGTGGGAGACGGGAGCCGTTAGCCAAGTGGGAAGTTTATAGAGCCTAGATTTTTATGGCGTCATAAATTGTTCAGAGAATGCGTAGGTATCTTCTATCGAGACACTTTTCACGTGATTACCTATCTGCTTTACTTCACTGTAATTATTTATTATAAAGTATTTTATAAACGGGCGTAAAACATGAAATAAAATTTCTATAATAAAAGCTAACGATAGAACTTGGAAAGCTTTTTTTACGTCTTAATAGATATAAAAACGTCGCACGAATCTAAAAACGTACACTTTCTCTCGCCTAGAACGTTGCTTTTCACGAAATAAATAAAATAATATCCCTGATCAATATTCAAATCGACGAGCCCCGAGACTCGGGTACAGAAATCGTGTGTAGATGTTTAGAATACAAAAGCGGATATCACTTACTATTTGTATTCTGTTGTGATAGACTCTCGTGGCGCTGTACGGAATCGAACTGTTGTTCTTATCTTTGAAATCTTTGGCTTTTAAAGTCCTTGGTCCTAGACGTAATGCTATGTGAACTGACCCTTATACATGAGTAACTCTTTCCCATTTAGTGATCAAAAACTATATAAGTCACAGTCATGTCACAAGCGCAAGTTACTTTCTGACAAAGTTTGAAAACTAACCCCTTTAAAAATATAAAAATAATTGTTGATCAAAGGTTGGTAATATATGTAATTCTATGTGAACAGACCCTTATATACACGAGTAATTCCTTTCATTTAATGAGTAAGAAACTATATAAGTCATGCTAAGTTTGAAATTGAAACGCTATCCCTTTAAAAATATAAAAATAATTGTTGATGAAAGGTTGCTAATATATGTAATTCTATGTGAACAGACCCTTATATACATGAGTAATTTCTTTCATTTATGAATAAGAAACTATACAAGTCATACCAAGTTTGAAATCGAAACGCTTTTAAAAGTATGAAAAATTGAGATGATAGATCATGGTAAACATAATTAAGAATATGCAGAAAGCATATATAAGCTCACCGCTTGCCGCAAAATGAAAGCTGGTTATTGTGTAGTACTTAGTAATTAATATTGTAACCACTAGCAGAGGCGGTGTAATTAAAATGTAAAAAACACGATGAGACTTCAGTCCCGTTTTTAAAGCGACTAGTTACACAAGTACTAGAGTGTGAGAACCAAGCTATAAACCGACCAGGTGATATAGAATGCATCGCAAACATAGCTCGCTACAACCGCCTATCAACATAACTCGGTCGCGTTATATTGCGCGCTTTCAAAAGCTCACGCTAAGTTAGCAAAACTAATCTCTTACCTTCTGCACTCTGGATTCTCGCTGTTAGCGTCGTCACTAGCAGTAGCAATGACAGTTTAATCCCATAATCCGGTATTGAGTTCCACATCTTGCAGCACAAAATTCACACATGGACACCACACATTTGTTTTAATACTTTATCGTTTAAACACTATATAATTCACACTTCACGGAACTAATAGTAAAAACTGCCACATCGTTTCTTTTTAAAACTATTGTTTTGTTGAGAACAGGTCTGTTTTGGTCATTTTAGCGGTAAAACGTTCAAATTTTAAACTTAACGTCGTGAATGATAGAGCGCAGCCGCGTCCCGCTCGCATCTGACGGCTTTGTCTGTAAATACAGCGTACGGTTAAACAAGATGGCGGAAGGGCTTGCATGCGTGTGCGCAAAATGCAACAATCGACGCTTGAGTCTTATAATTTAGTTTTACTAACATTAAACATATATATTTGCATTAATTTATTATAATAAAATTATATTTATCTTATTAGATTGATTTTATAGTGAGATACGGGCGTGAGAACAACGTCACACACACATACAAGGATACGCGGAGGAATGTTGAATCAATGGAGAAATCGAGCAATTCAATGTTCGTACTTCATAGCCAATGGCGAGGTTTTAATTTAGTTAATACTCTGTGGCAGAGATGGCGCTTTTTCCGGCTATTAATAGAGGGTAAATATATATTACTAACTGACCCGAACAAAAACATTTTTGTTGCAACAAGCGTACATACTAAGGCTAATTAAACATTATTTATAGTAATAGATGACTGAAAATTAAAGATTGTATCTACTTTTCGATGCTGAATCATAGAAAATTGTACATAAAAGGTAAATTAAAAAAAAATTGGGATACCTTTATATTTTGGGGTATGTAAAATCGATGTTGACGGATTTTTAAACCTGATATACATACAAACTTTCATAAAAATAAGCCAAGTTATTTCAGAGGAGTTTGATAACAAATTCGTTTACCTAGTAAACCCGGCAGATGTCATCTTGCCTCGTACACTACCTACCAATACAATTAAGATATTCTGTATTTTTGTAGTTGAATAATTGTTTTGCCTTTAAATCACTTCACAAATACTTGAACTATATGGTATGCTATTACAGTGCAAATTGAACTTTAAGTACGAATGACGAATCGTAAGTTTTTTTTTAAACTTTCTATGCGTAAAAACTATTTTCGTAATTCAAGGAGTGTTTTAAAAAAATGGCGAATTGAGTCCAGCTGTTCTCGAGTTTCAAGGAGAGTGATGAAAAGCAATTAATTTTTATCTGTAGATGAAATACCTTTTTTATATAATCTATATATCTAGTTACTAAGTTGTAATTTATAATTCTTATACTGCGTATTACACTGGAATCTCGATAAGGCAGCCTCGTTTAGTCGAAATCCTCATTAAGCAAAAAAAAAAAACTATTCCCTTCCCCTGAAGCACTAAATACGCGGTATCTTCAAATAATTGGAATATGTAACTCGAACAAAATGTTATTTACCTACGAGGAGTTGATAAGAATAAAATAGTGTACCCGGCAGACGTTGTCCTGCCCGGTACGCGACCTACCGGGTCCAATTATGAACCATCAACAATCCACGGGCACAGTAAACCCGAAATATAGATACACTACACATTACCCTCCATTTTTATATTCGAATATTTTTTTTCCTTTTCTTGGTTCTAAGCTACCTGTCCACCGATTTTCAGTTATATCAGTTCAGCCGTTCTTAAGTTATAAGTAGTATAATTAACACGGCTTTATTTTAATATACATATTAAACTAAACAATATCTAATGATTGATAATTTCACAAAAGACTTGGCTTTATAGTACCGCACCTTTCTAAGTCATAGTTTTAGCAACTAAATTCTCGAAATTCTTATTAAGTTGAAAACTTATTAACTATTTTTTTAGCATTTCCCTTGACATACGAGGTATCGAGATCCCACTGTAACAGTTGCCATAGCAACAATTTGTTATTATTTGATCAATAATTGAAATGTGGAATAGGTCAGATAGAAAATGGCGTTGTGTTTTCGAAAACACCCGTTCGAAATCGAAACAGAAGATCGCCTCGCGTCAATAAATACGAAAATATTTGAAATTAAAAAGAAGATACAACTTTCAGGTATGAGAAAACATATATTTTATTCATCATCATTTCAGCCGTAAGACATCCACTGCTGGTCATAGGCCTCCCCCGTATATATTTTATTATATTTTAAGAAAAGACAAAAGACATAAATCTAAATAAATTATTATAGGAAAGTGGGTAATATATGGAATACCATTTTTTTGTGATATTGAAAAAATTTTATTTTAGGTCAATTTTTTATCATTATTTAGTATCAGTTACACAGTTGCGCCTAAATTGATGACAGTCTTGTTTTATATTTCACGAATACCATATTAACAATAAGGTATCTAAATATGGAATATGTACCTAAATACGGACCATTAAACTATGAATAATAAACCTTTACTTTTATGACATGATTTTTTTATGGTATAGCATACAACTTAGCAGTTGGTCTGCTATATGGTAAGAGAACACCTTCACCCATGGACAATTGCACCACATTCCGCGTATTGCTTGTGTTGCGGGCTTTTTAAGGGTCTCTAATAACCTCACTCACTCAGCGAAACACAGTACAAATACAGCTACTGTTTCATGCTGAGCACTCACGGAATAATAATTATGTGTGCCCGTGGTATCACTTCGGACGAGCCGGCCCTATATAATAACTTCACTAATATGTATTTCAATACTTTTTTTATCCAAACAGATGGACAAAGAAAATCTCACTACGAAGAAAATGAATCCGAGAAGAAACAGAACGGCGAACTCATTGAGTCCCTCAAAAGGGAAATTAAAAATCGGCTAAATGAGCTTCGTGACGTTCAGCAGATAATAAGTGACGAGGATGCAAACATAAAAAAATACTTGAATGATGTCTGTCCTGTCCGGAACAAAACTGCAGACGAGGTGTGTCTTAGTCAATTTAAAGAATATATTTCTTATTTTGTGGTATAGCGTACAACGAAGCAGGTGGGCCTACTATATGGTAAGAGAACACCGCCGTCCATAGACAACAGCGCCACACGCACATTGGTTGTGTTGCCCATTTTTTAAGGGGCCTCTGATATCCCTCACTACTCAGCGAAACTCAGCGAAGTACCGTTTCAAGTAGGTACAATTACCGTTTCACGGTTCACGGGCTCACAGAATATTAAGTATTCTGTGAGTCCGTGGTGTCAATTTAAGCCAGCCCAGTTAGTGAGTTCGCTTATGCTTCAGTTTAGCTCTCCCATGGGTGAAAAATTTCAAAAAATTATCATTTTAAAATGCCGCCCATGGACAAACGCGTCACGCGTGATCCGGTGTGCATTGTAAGTAAAAAAATACTTGAAATGTCAATTAAATATGTTAACATTAATTAATAAAAATTAATTTTTATATGGAAGGTTATACACAATCTTGATTTAAAAGTAATAGAACAGAGAAAAATTCTGGACCTTCTCAAGTATGAGAGTGGGAGTAAGAAGAAGAAGTTGAAAGAGTTAGAGAGAGAGTACGAGAAACTGCTAATCGAAAATACTAAGAGTGATTTGGTCAAGTCGAAAATATCGACAAGATCTCGTAAGGTAATTAAAACACATATGACGTATAAAAGATGAAATGCAGTTTTAAAACAATTCTGCTTAAATTTTTGCTGAATTTACATAAATTTTATTGTAAACATGAGATAAACAAATGTAGCCTGGTTTTAGTAGATTCTTGGGCTACCGTTGGCTACCAAAATACCACATAGTGGTATCTTTCTTAGTTGAACTTTCAGTTTCAGAGATAATACTAGTATCTAAGTTCGTTTGAAAATTAGTGTCAAAAATGTATAGATAATAAGTGGTTAATGGCATCTTAAGACTTCAGTTTTATTTTATTTTCACTAATACTTAAGTATTTTCCTATGGAAACCAAAATATTATTCTAATTCTCAGATTTGCTAAGAATAGTTTCTTTCAGCATGTTTCTCACCTAGAAAATGAGATCCATACAGTACTGATTCAATGGACTGAAGCCGAACTGGTTAAAAAGAAGTATTCTTCCATAAGGTATAAGGCTGTTTTAATAATATATTGTTCAGCTAAAAATTTAAGAGCGTACACCTACGTTAAAAACCGACAACGCACCCGCGGCTCTGTATGGGCTGGATGTGTCCATGGAAGAAGGACCGCTAGGTGAGCCTCCTGCCATTTGTCACCTGTGGTGTAAAAAAAAAGCTTTTTATTACCTTGCGACATAAAAATCTTTATTACCCTTTTGAAATCTATTATATAAAATTCTCGCGTCACAGTGTTAGTTACCATATTCCTCCGAAACGGCTTGACCGATTTTTACGAAATTTTGTATGCATTTTAAGTTGGTCTAGAATCGGCCATCTATCTATTTTTCCTCCCTCTGAGCGATGGGGGTGGGTCACTGCAATATTATTATTTATTTATAATTTTTTAAGCATTTTTTATCATAAAAAATACATATAACCTTAAATTTTCACCCTGCTACCACTATCCCTTATTTTTAATAGGTATATTAGTCAGTGAAGTAATGTGGTAAAACCATCTAAGCAGGTAACCAGATAAGCTATTATATCTTTCTACAGGCAAGCCCTAATTGATGACTCTGTAAAGTTTGAAAGCTCGCTTGGGAAAATTGAGGAAATTATTGAGAAGCAGCGAGAAGAAATTAAGAAATTAGAGGTAACTTTTTCAGGACAACTCTAAACCCTTCAGCGACACTATTAAATAGCCTATCTGCTGAATATGTCTTTTATATACGGATTATTTGACAAAACTAAATAATAAGCGATTAACATATATCGTTAAATTGTTAATTTTTTATTCCATATCCTCTTTTGTCCGATATTTTGCATTTAGCGTGGTTCTCTTTCTCGATTATAAAAATTTTGCTACAATTTATGAATATCTCTTATAATAAATGACTATAGTATACAAGTGCTGCGGCTGTCCATGGGCGGAAAAACGCGTATCCTAGGTAAGCTTCCTGCTGGTTTGGCTACGTTTTCAAGTATTTTTTTAAGTGTAGGTGTTTTCACCTGCCATTTTATCTTCACTTTAGTGTGTTTTGTTGTTAATATTCGCAAAATTTGCCAGTTTTAATGTTCTATTCTTAGTTCGTCCGCTACGAGGCAGCGGAGATGCGTATTCGAGCTACAGCAGCCACAAGTGCGGAGGCTGCGCGGGCCCATGACGCAGAACACGCCCGCGCCTCTGAGAGGGCCTACTTCGCGCAACGCTTCGACGAAAGGAAACGGGAATTGGAGAAATTGGAGAAACGGATATTTCCACCTGTTGGTAAGAAACTTACATGTTTTTTTTATACTATAGAGGACAACTGAGCAGGTGTGTCTCCTATATGGAAAGAGAAAACCGCCGCCCATGGACAACCGCACCACATATTTTTATATGATGTGTGGCATTAAAATACACATACCCTTCTAGGTTTGACACTAATTAGTAGGTACTTAATTTAAAAAATATTTGTATACCTAGGGATTTATATAAGAACTGTTTTTATAATATAGTGGACAAAACTGATGGTGAACACCGATAACGCCGCCCATCACCAACTGCGCTGCAGTCCGCGCATCCTTTGTGTTTCCGGATTTTTACGCCACTTAAGCGGCATTTTTAAAGGCCACCAATTTCCTCACTCACTCAGCGAAACACAGTACAAGTACCGTTTCATGTTGAGTAATCTGTGTGTGTTTTTAACTTATTTCAGTGCGTCCAGTTCGCCGAGAGTCAACTGGATCTATGGAAGGAGAGCCAATGGCTGACGAGACATCACCTGCCCAGCAGATGGAAGATATTTTCCAGCAATTGATGAAGCTAACCGGTATCTATTATAAAGTTGGGATGTAATAGATATTGGGAATGAGGAAGACTGACTTTCCTACTCATTCCAGGTGTAACAGAGCCCGAGCAGGTGTTCGACAGGTTCCGAGGTCAGCGGGAGACCAGTAATCGTCTCGGGTATTTGCAGCAGAGCACTGAGGAGGAGAAATTGCAGCTGGAAGAAGCCCAAACCGCTCTTATGGCCGAACTTGAAGGATACAAGTTTGCCTCGGTTAAGGATAAAGATGAGTACGTTACCTTTTTTTAATTATATAGCAAGGCAGGCCAGTTTGCTTGATGGTAAGAGATAATCGTCTCCCATGGACACATCACAATCTGCATTTTGGTATTTTTTCCGGCATTTTACGCCGCTTAAGAGACATAATTTGAACGGTTTTCGATATTCTCACACACTCAGCGAAACAAGTACCGTTTCCCTATGGTATCACTTCGGACGAGTCATCTCAATTTGTGTGTCAGCATATTCTTGAGCATGGCTCTACAATATTCTATTTTATGTGAATATTTGATATGATGAAATGTTTAATATGCTTAGATTTATTATTAGAGAACAATTCCAAGATATTTTAATAAGTAAATCCAATTACTTACAAACAATTTATTCTAACATCTCTCACAGGGGTCAAGACGAAATCCAAAATTTAAAATCGGAAATGAAAAGAGAAGATGAAGCGCAGGATGTAATACAAAAAGAGTTGGAAGACTTGGAATCATTTCTTTTGGATATCAAAAGATTGCTCTATGATCTTTGCAAAATGTTAGATGTAAGTATCTAAATCTAAAATCTTAATAATCGTACGAATGTAACTGCAAATATGTTATTTAATAAATGTGAACTCTGCCCTTGGACAACCGCATAGGTAAATATGGCAATCGTTCAAAATCTATTCATAGCTCTAAATGTTAAGCCTCCGACAGGTATTCATGGAAGTCCAACGGGGAGGCCTATGTCCAGCAGTGGACGTCTTACGGCTGAAATGACGATGATGATGAAATGTTAAGGGTGGACCAATGCAAAAAAGGCGTACACAATGTTATTACCATTCAACATTACTATTACATTCTTTATTATTACATACAACAGATCAAATTTTGACTTTTACATTACATATACATGTGTATTGAATTGTAGTTAGTAGGGGAACCAGCAATACCTGAATGGACAGCCGAAGCCCGCGATAGCCAGGAGATATTACTGGTCCTGTCCTCGCGGTTCGAGAAAGCCCAAGCCAGAGCGAAACTTATTGGAGACAAACAGAACACTGTGATCTTACTTCCATCTAATGTGAGTTATTTTTATAAAGCAATCAGTGGAAAACGAGCAGGAGACTCACCTAGGATAAGTGTTCCTCCACCCATGGAAATCGCTAGCCTTTACAAGGTCGCGGGTGCGTTGCCGGCCTTAAAATTAATTTTATTAATATTTTTGTTATGGTATATCGGGCAACGGAACAGGGTATTCTTTAAGGTAACTGACCGCCGCCCATGGAAACCCTAAAAGGTAGTTCGGCTGCTATGAGAAAGCCACGTTCTCACTTTGAAAAACACACTTCGTAATTAGGGCTCAAACTAGCGTGAAACGGTACTTGTACGGTTGTTGTGGCGCGGTTGTACATGGGCGGTGATCTCTTACCATAGAGGAAATTAAGATTTAATATCATTTTTAACCTGAACAACAAGATTGTTAATACATTTCTGATTTTCAAAAAACTTACACCAAAAAAACCGTCGGCAACACAACCGAACTGCGAATTGTTACACACGTGTCTATGAGCGATTGGGATTTCATAACATGAGGAAATAACTACGCTTTTTCGACTATAAAATAAGTGGCAAGCTCTCGCTAGGGCAAAAAAACTCTACCATACATTTATACGTGGTGATCTCATGGCGTATCGAGTATGTAAACGAAGCGATAGTTCACCGCGCACAACCACTCTGTGCTGCCAGCTGACTGTATTTCTACACCAATATGACTGGGATTTTTCAAAAACAGTATACCTATCGGATTTTTGACTGGCACTAATGGTGGCTTGATCTCCAAGATGGCGACAAGTGAAATATGCCTAGTATTTTTAACATATTGAAACCATTGCGTTCATGTTTACCCCACTCTCCCCTACCTATACTTTAAATGCCAGCAACGCTAAGCACTGCTCGATTTAAGGTTGTATTACAGCGAACGACCAGTTATCCTGGTTAGCCTCTTGCTCATTTGCCTTCTGATTTTTGCGAGGCAGACGACGAGCGGTGCCCCATCGGTTGCGAACATGAGTTTACAGAGTCACAGCTCGCAGAAGGAGTCAGACAAGATCGTACCCACATACAAGGAGCTATTGCAAAAGGAGCCTAGCAAAGTTATTGGTAAGGTTTCTTTATTAGTCGTAGAATCAGAACTCAACTGTTATGGGGGGAGAACCATGTCGAAGCATATGCCGTCTAGTCCAAAGCGATGCCATGGATAGAACACCGTGAAATATTGATACTTTGTTTTACTGCGTGAGTGAGAACGTCTAAGGCCGCCATTTTTTATATCAATGGTGACAATGAAAATGAGGCTCATCTGGGATAAACGGTCCACCGTCCATGGACACCCTTAGCCCTTGCTGGGCTGCGGATGCGTTGTCGGTAAGTTACAAGTCTAATAACGCTAAAGCGGCGTTGAAAGCCGGCAACACAATTGCGATACGATAGTACAAAGGTGACGGCGATATCTTACCACTAGCTATATAAGAAACAAATAGTACTGTGTTTTAAGGCTCGATGTGCCGCGAATACCACCTAACATCTCCAACCTGTTTTAGTTTCTGATGAGGAAGAGGATATTCCATCACGATGCTATCTGAAGCGCCAAGCGCAGCTGATCGTAGATACCAAGTGTAGGAGAAAGGGCTTCCGACCACCATACCCTAGAAAATAAGTCTCTAAACTATTTTATTTCTTGGAATCAAACCGAACCAATTCGTGTTCCTACAGCAGCGTATCTCTGGGCTTTATTCTAATTTAGGTAACAATTTTGTGGAAGAATTTGTCATGAAATGTCATATGAAATGTTTTCGACATTTTCGTATTTGTTATTATAATGTAACCTTATTTAAAAATAAAACGATTTACAAAATATATACCGTCTTTTACTTTATAAATCTTGAAACGATTTTCAAATGCTTTTTCGTAATAAAAATGTAATTTTGTACATGGGCAGAAGATATTAAACCGACTCAATTTGTTGGGTGGTATTCTCAAAATTTGGTTGTGTTCGAAAACTGTCGGTTAGGTCAGACTTCATCATCAGCCTATCAAATCCACTGCTGGACATAGGCAGTCCTCCCTCAAACATGGAGGGTGTTTTGCCTTAATCACCACGCTTGGCAGGCGGGTTGGTGATCGCAGAACATCTGCTGTACTCGGGAAGGCGCTGCTGCCCACCCTTCGATGAATTGTCCTTGAGTCGCCTCTTATGACATCTCTGATGATGATGATTCACAGAAACTGGTAGTTTTGTGTTTACTCGCTAGTTATACTACGACACACTATCTTTGTTCTAGTAAAACAAGGATACTCATCTAAGATAAGCCATGGCTACCAACAGCCTTAGCTGTGTCACGGCTGCTTTGCCAAGCTAGGGAAAGGTGCGCGATCTTTTGGAAGGTCCTTAAGTCGTATGGAAAATTACAAAAAAACTACTTCACCAATATAATCCTTAATACATTATTATTGGTTTCTTTTTACAAGGCTTCCTAGATTTGAACTCTTTTGAATTTCCTTCACACAATTTTGACAATGTACTGACAGTGAACAATCAAAACAAAGGATTTTTAGGATCTACATATTTTTTATTTATAATTGTTTAGATTAGATAATTTATTCATTTAATATATAAAAATGTTCTGTCCGCATAAAAATTCCTATCTTCAGTTAGTTTGCGCGATGAATCCGCGAGTCCTGAATAAAGCTGTTGATCAGGCCATGGAGAGGAAATATTTCGATCCACACACAGGTATATATTTAATTATAATAAAATATAGAGAAATTCAAATACAAAAACACATAGAAAATATATAAAAATACTTTTTCTTGTTTGTAATTGGTGCCTAGTTATAGTTTCTGAAAGTGCTCTACTACCACTCTGGATTCTGGAATGATTTCCGCCTGCATTTCCAAAGAAATATGGCTGGGCTTTTTCAAAAAATAGTGTTTATTATTAATATTCACCAATGAACTCTCAATCGAGTTGCGATTAGCGGTATCCATGGTCGGTGGGCCTTTTATCCTACATAACCTTCCTGCTCGCTTGCTTATAAAAAAAATATATTACCCACGCATCGTATCATATCGGTCACATGAATCTATTAACTAGGTTTATTTTGTAGATCGGCCACCAGCTCAGAGACTAGAGTCCATGCAACCATCACTGTATGCGCCACATGTTGACATAACTCGTGCCAGATTGGGGTTTGGGCGGAGAGGTCTGAGGCTTCTTAACAGAGACCTACATTCGCCCGACCATTTGATTCAATTACAGGCTTTACACAGTGTGCTGGATCAGGTAATTATAAGTTTTATTAATATTTTTCAAGTGTCACTTCTTTAGGCGCGCTCGGCGCTGGGGCTAAATCGAAAAGTTTTACAAACCCGAGGTAACGGTTAAAACCCGAACGGAAGTGGGCGGGGAAACCTATTGGAATTATTAAGGTATTGGCGTTTTGCGAAGAACAAATTTTGCCTGACTTGCATTTACAACTTTCTTACAAATTTCAATCTATACTTATAACAAATGTGGTCAATTCTATCCATAAAATATATTTCCAAAATCAGGGGGTGATCAGTAAAATATTTGTCTGCCTGTCTGTATATTCGCTATAAAAACAAAAACTACTGGACGAATTTTAACGAAACTTTGTACAATTCTTTTTCATACTCGTGGGCAGGTTATAGTATACTTTTGATCACGCTACAATTAATAGGAGCAGAGAGGGGGAAGGAAATTCATAATTGGACCTGATACGTTGCGTACCAGGTAGGAAGACGTCTGCCGGGCTCACTATTCCATAATAAATCTATTTTAAGGTGCAAATAACTGAAGACGCAATATTTTTGATCAACATCCACGTAATTTACCGTCTGATTGATTTGATGAAGAACCCAGACCCTGTCATACGCGAAAAGGTCTGCCAGATTCTGACCTCCCTTGCTACCTATCAGCAAGGGCGGGAGAGGATCTTAACTCGTCCAGTAATTTTAACAAACCTGCTACACCTCATAGTAAGAGATCGCAAGGAAATACGATACGCCGCCGCTATAACCCTTCGAACGTTAACAGAAAACCGATGCTCAATCGAAAAGATGTTAGAGAACGAAACGATAATTGTCGACCTCTTGAAAATGGTAACAAACGACCATAAAGGCATTGTTGCGCTGCATCTGAAATCCATAGCCAATCTGACAGAGAGAGACCAGGAAGGCGCGTTGATAGCAAATGCCTTTCAAATAATGCTAAAGCTATTCGAAGACAATGATCCGAAGATCGTTTGCGGATCTATGGATTGTATGACCCAACTCTGCAAACATGAGGTTGGTAAAACTCTAGCTGATGTGTACGATCTGACATTCGTCCTTCGGCCGTATTTAACCCACTCCTGTGTAGAGATCAGAATCAGTGCGGTTAGCTTGATGTGCTACACGACAATCACGACGCGCTCAAAATGGCGGGCGAAAGAGGTCAGCGAGGAATTGACTAGGGTTCTGGTCAATTTGTGCCACAAACCGAACAAGCCATTGCTACAGTTGAACGCTATGCAAGTGTTGATCAACCTATGCGACTGCCCGGATATAAGGCACCACATGAAGTACTACTGGGAGAGGAAAGTGAAAGCCATTCGTATAAGAACGCACGAGGAATGGGATGGTACAACGGAGACATCCAGCTACGGCTTAGAGACGGGGCACAATTATAGGACAATGTGCATTGAGGATGTGGAAACGATAAAGAATGATTATGGGGACAACCCGGCCGTTCTTAACGTTCACAGCTATTTGCGACGCATCCATGAGATCAAAGCTAGATTGCTATATGCAATGAATTGGAAGTCCTATAGAGATTAAATAGACAAAACTACTTATTACAATAACCTAGAGAAAATTAAAACCCAGTTCTGTGTACCACTATATTCATATATCTTTATTTCACAAAGGAGTTTTCCTTTAATCGTGTGAGGCTTTAAAAACCGTTTCATGTATGTATTCTGTGAGCTGCTGGTATCACTTCGGTTAAGCCGGCCCAATTAGTTCGTTAGCATAGCTCTCCCATGAGTGCGACATTATGACTGTCACATCGAACAATTTCTCCGGGCCAGGGCTCGAACCCGATCGTTCCTTCGATCTTTCGCTTCGTCGAGCTACTAAGCTCTCTTTGTAATAAGATTCATCTTTTTAATCGGTACTAAATTGTACTGCGAAACCATAAATTACATAATTATAAAAATAACACAAGCTAATTTACTTCAGAAGCATTTATTGAATAGACTACATTGAAATCACACTGCGTTTCATTTGGTTGTTGCCCTTTGTGCCTACCATGGCCTTAATGCTAAAATCAGTCGGACACTAATATTACTGAGACGAGATACCCTTATTGTAGCCATAACTATATATAATTCATGTGTGTCTGTTTGTTGTTTAGTCATAACATTTCCAACGGGAGAATGGGACCAGGTGCAGCAGGTATTGAGCTTACCGCCGCCCATGGCCAATTGGCGCTGCAATAGCCGATTTGGTTATATTATGGTAACTTTTTACGCAGTTATGCGATATAGCTTAGTGAGCCTCTGGTATCCTCACTCATTACGCGAAACACTACCAGAACTATTACACATAGCCCATGGTATCACTCCGGATAAGCCAGCCCAATCGACGCTCAGAACTCTCCCATGAAAATCGGAATATTAAGATTTATACATAGCAACAGAATTATATATACATATGACTACAATATGCTTACCTCATCTCATTATTCAAGAACTACATTCTAAATAAAAAAGGCCAATCACACTAATCCAACCAAGTTGTGATGATTATAAAAATGGCTTACGAGAGGAAAGATGGTATTAATGCAAATGGCCGTAAAAATAGACAATTATTTTCAACTATATTCAGACAAAAAACACACACTTTCCACTAATATAGGAATATATTTTAGGATGTTTAAGTTTAGCTAGGATTACAGAACCTAAAAGCTCGCTATCATATTACCTTTTGATTATACAACCTTAAGAAATATACAGTGCTTTTTACTAACAAAAAATCGGCAATTTTCGTATTAAGATAACGGACACAAATTACAAAATCCAATAAGATTTGTAAATTTAGAAAAAGCGAGGAAAACGAACAGGAGGCTCGCTTTGGATAACTGATTCACCTTCCATGGGCACTTGTTGTTTCAGCTGGGTTGCGGTACCGGCTTTTAAGGGATAGGAACGCTTCTTTTTAAGGTCCCAAAAATCATATTTCTTTGGAAATAGCTCTACGTGCAGCTGATTCCCGAAAGTTTTGGTCCGCGGTACAAAATTCCTTATACACCTTTTTTTGACGATCTTGTGAAATATAGAACTGTCAACAGGACTTCATGTCATTTTTTAAATATCTAATTTGGCTCATAAATATAATATTAAGGAGCTGATTTAAAAGTTAGTTTTTGTATATATTTTTTTTTGTGTTTTGTCTCGAGGTTTTTAACTACCCACATATATGTTTAAACTGGTTTTGTTTATATTTCAACTAAAGCTAATATAAGCTGCTTTGAGTGCAAATTGAAGAAATAAAATAAAAATGAGTACGTCATTATCAAATATTGATCATCATCACTGCTTCTGAAGTAAAAAAGCTCTAAATCTTGATTCTTATATAAGTTATATTTACTAATTATTTGATATATGCATAGTTAAAACTGAATTAATCAGTAATTCTAAAGATAATTATATCTCACCTTTATATAATATAAGCAAAAAATCCAAACATTGCCGAAATCTGTTAATAATAGAGGCACTGTAAACTTCGAACAGTCTTAATACAATAAATATTTAAACAAGTGTTCAATTTAAGTACTACTACTTAAATGCATACATTACAATTCAGATTCCATACAATTTTTCATACACATGGCAACTCTGTAATAATAATGTCTAATAGTGCCAATTCATCCAAGCCAGAGTTCTAGGCTTGTGATTTTTTTTAATCAAAAAATATTTACCAATACATGCTAGTAACTAAAAATACAATAAAAAAATACATAAATGAATTATAAATTTACTTCAATTTTGAGTATATATTGCATTGAAGAAATTTTGATCGGTTGACAATTTATTAACTTTATTTCTGTGTTTAAATAGAATAAAACACATTGGGTTATACATACTTGTATGGGTTAATTTTTCTAATTTTGGCAACCTATATCACATTGCATATAATATATAGCATATTATTTAATACTAAGTACATTGCTATAATTATTTATTACGAATAATAGAAAAAAACAAAAATAAAATCTATTCTCACTTGAACTATTATATAAATTTCATATCATTTACAACAAATTATTCATACATCAACATAGTATTCAGATGAAAATGTCCTTCTGGTTTCAAGTTACCATCCGGCAATTTTCAGTCAAATCAGTTAAGCTTTTCTTGACGTACAAAATGTGTAACAATATAACCGGAATCAATAAACACGCCAAATAAAACATTATTTTACAATACTTTGTTACAAATTATTTTATAATTCCTCCGAAAATCTTATACTCACAATAATATTACATAAGAGAGGCAAAAAATAACCGTTTAATGAAATAAACTCTTTAAGAAAATATATTATATAAAATACATTCATTAATAATTGAGAAAAACATGTCACACAATAAACATTCCACAGCAATGTAGCTGCTTCACACAAAGTTCAGAATATAAGTATTCAAACGTTGAAGTCTGAATTACAAAATCCCTTAATAATAAGGGTTTGCTTTTATCACATAATAGTCTAATGAAGCGATCCTGAACCTATTTCAGCCACAGACCCCACGAAATTCAAGAACAGTTTTCACGGACCCAATAATAAAATAAACAGAAACAGATTACATATTTTAGTTAATATTAACATTTGTATATGGTCCGATATGTCACAGCGGACTCCCATACATAAGATCGCGAACACCAAGAGCCCCGAGAACCACAGATGAGAAAACACTTGTTCAAAGTAAAAGAAAGCCCTAATTGCCATCAAATTCCACAATTCATTGATCTATATATGTTTATTCTACACAGAAATATTTTATATAAGTTTATTTTCTGTTTCTAATGACGAAAGTCTCTGAAATCACCGTCCCGGCTAGGTGGCGTAAAAACTTCAACAGCACACCTACAGCAGTCACCCCCACGACACGAACATGCATGCCTCTCGGTCCACGCGTACTGGAAGAGAGCCTTGCACAGGTCGTGTTTGGTCGGGTCTCACCTACCTCCCCTCTTGTTCAACGGGTCGTACAGCTCCGCCTCAGAGTCAATCTCGTCTTCGGAGAGAGAGAGAGAGCCTCCAACACGACGCGTACGCAGCCCCTCCTGCGAAATTAGCATCAATAAAAACATTGAATCACATATTCTCAGAAGCAACATTTATCCTCCCTCCGAGTAACATAACATTTCATTCTCTTCCACACATAGAACTAAAGATACATAGAACAAGCGACATTTTTAAGGGCCTACGACATCTTCATTCACTCAGTGAAAACCACTACAAGTACGCTTTAAAGTACTTTCACGCTGAGTATTTTGTGATTACGTGGTATTGCGTCGGACGAGCCGGCCCAATTAGTGAGTCAGCATATGATTCAGCATGGCTCTCTCACGGGTGAAAGCATACTTCCTATAAGATACAACAACCCTTTCTAAACCAACTGAACTTTCCGCGAACACAGAAATAAACTGGGTTCTGGGGCCCGCAACACACATTCAAGAGTTCACTCATTCTATACACGATTCTATTATGGTCAATACAAAATTTATAGACTTCCGGGAGGCAAGCGCAAAAACCAAAGGATTCTGTGGGCATCGTACCAAACCATCTTCGCCGGAAGAGACGGCGAAAACCCATCGCTACCAGCAACACAGGTGACATACTACGGGCCTTCATGAGGACTTTTCTTCCGCCACAGCCCAGGCCCAAGTTCGAGTCTTGCAGAGACTGGGGAGACTGGTGGGAGAGGAAAACGACAGGGAGGGGGAGAATCAATTTAAAAATCCATTCAAAACTCCTTTTCATATCTTCCCTTTAAATTTTATATAACTGCCATTACACACAAAGCAAGCCGCGGCAATTTCGATCTAGTTACTCGCAAAGCTGATACAAAGCACATTTATTATACGCAGTTAATGCAGCGGGAAATACAATTAAACTGTATGTGTTTATTTAGAATAAATGCTTTGGCATTTGATAATGAAATTACTTTTTATAATAATTAGTATATTTAACGTTTTTATGGTATACCGGGCAACGGTACAGGCAGATCTGTATATGTTAAGAGATTACCACCGCTCATGAACAACTTGGACAAGCGGTGTAATTTTAAGCGCCTCCGATATCCTCACTTACTCAGCAAAACACAATACAAATATTGTGTCACACTAGTCTGTGAGCTCGTGGTATCACTTCGGATGAGCCAGCTGAATAGTGCGGCAGCATGACTCTCCCACGGGTGTGACCATAATAAGACACCCGTTCGGCCACTGTCAAGCCCTTCCAAACACGGAATAAATTCTAATCGAATCAGATACCTCTCGCTTCGTGGTAGGCTTATAAAACCTCTAAGGTACGAGGCTCTCAAAGATTTTTATTTAACGTTAAACACACTAACGTGTTTACTTTAGTTAACGTTTATTTACGTTAACTAAATTGCAAGTATTTCGATTTTTTATGAGAAACGTATGAAAAATCAATAAATGCGTGTAAAGGCCTTTTAACATTTAAATAACCGCAAGCTGCCCAGCTCGCAGTTTTGGAGAATTTGAAAAATAGTAGATTTTTTCTTAAGATTCCATAATCACTTCGGACACACAATTGTCGTGATTTATTTACAACAGTTGTTGACGTCAAAGAACTGTTACTTATGGCCAACTATACGCCGTTTCCAAAGCACTAGTGCAGAAGAAACTGCTTCGAAAGACTTAATATTCTTCAGTGATTTTCTAATCGTTCTGGAGTTAAAAGCCCCATTAAACTGATTCGTAAATTCGATATTTATACTGTAAATTTGAAAAATAAGAAAGGAAATAGAATAATTCATAGGACAAGTTACGTTATCTGTGACCTCACAGGTCAATGACCACTTCCGATCAGCTGTTGTACAGAGTAAATTGCATACATCATGTTTTTAAATAAAAATCATTCTATATTATAATTGAGTAAGGCTAAAATAATAGTTTTTGCCTAGTTTTATTAAAAAAAACCATTAAACTCTAGATTTTTTTGGAGTTTAAAATTATTACTTCCATAACGACTTAAAAACATACAATTATATCAAGTTATAAGCCCAACTGCATTCTATAATTACGTAAAAACTCTTACGAATCTACTATTTGACAAATGCCCACAAAACTACGCCCACAAAGTCGTGTCCAACGGGTATAAATAAAAAAAAATGTAACTACTCGTGCTGTCAGTATGTGCCCACCAGTTCGGTGTCGCTGATCCAAGCGGCCCCTTCCTCCAAACTTGACGAAATCTATGTTACACACACATTACCTTAGTTTTTACTGTAAAATACATATACACTAAAATCATCACCCTCCATTTTTGTATTCAGATTAAAAGTATATCCTTCTGCTGTTTCTAAGCTGTCTCTCTACTAATTTTAAGCAAAATCAGTTAAGCTCTTTTTGAGTGATAGTGTGACTAATTCGATTTTCTTTTATATATATTTATTGCTATTACCAGAAGTCGCATAAATCAGCATATCGGTTTCAATTATACAAAATTTGATGAATAACTGTCGATCCATCCTTACGTTATTCATATAACTAACCCGATTTTTAAAAAAATGTTATCATACAATACCTTGTGCTACTTTTTTGACTTATACTTGAGCAATATTCCCATGGCATAATATCCCACGGGAATATTGCTTCAAAGATCCCGATCTAAGAATAAAAATATCAGTACAAAACTTTACCACTATAAAATTAAAAATTCTACCTATATTCCTTGGCTATAAACTTTGCTAGACTCACACCTATTCTTAGTTTTCCTCTCTCGCTTTCTTATTGTGAAAACGAGAGAGTAACAGAACATTGTTTCAAATCAACGTTTATACGTAAGACGGCTTAAATTACTTTGATCAACCCATAACGTGCAACTTAATACTACTTGTGCATCCCAACTATTAACACATTTTTATAATATTTTGTCACAAATTTGCAACACTACAGGCAACAATTCATTCTCATTTCATTTGCAACAATTCTAGGCTCAATTTAATTGGAATAGAGCCCTTACTTTGTATCCCATCGACAGTAGTAAGATTACAATCCAATTTTTAATTTAAAAAATAAAAATTAATCAATTCACTCAGTGAACACAGTAGAAACACCGTTTCAAGTACCCTAAGTAAGTTCACTCTGCGTATTCTTAATTTCCAATTCGTATTCCCAATTTGTGCGTCAGCTTATGCTTCAGCATGGCTTTACCACTGATGGAATGATTCAAAAGTGCTCAAAATGGGTCTATTTACATATGACATTATATAATTTTTAACTTTTACCTCCATTATCCCACCACTTGGTTCCGAGGCGTAGCCCTCAAAGTGTCTCTGGTCCTCCTCGTAGTCTGATGATGTGGAGGAATCATTCTCATCATCGCGAGCTGTTCTCACCGAACAAACCATCTGTGCCAGATCCGTGAACGTGTAGCTGAAATTATTAATAAGCAAATTATTAAAAT
The DNA here is from genome assembly GCA_018230265.1 of Delias oraia. Lineage (NCBI taxonomy): Eukaryota > Metazoa > Arthropoda > Insecta > Lepidoptera > Pieridae > Delias > Delias oraia. The sequence goes on from DWCF01000479.1 coordinate 26,125, forward strand.
TCAAAATATATTTCTTTAGAAATATCTGTATTTTCTATATGAATCATCTTCCTTCAGAGGTAAACCTTGTGACTCCGACTTGGTCCACCGCCGCCCATGGAAAACTGCGCCAGTTAGTGCTTTGGTTGTGGTCTCGGGTTTTTACGCCACTTAAGCGGCTTTATTATGGACCTCCGATGACCTCACTCACTCAACGAAATACAGTACAGTATCGTTTCACGCTGAGTATTCTCTGAGCCACTTCAGATGAGCTGGCCCAATTTGTGCGTCAGTATATACTTCAGCATGACTTTCTCACGGGTGCAGTGACGGGAGCAGTATTAAGACAGGGATTCGATACCGATACCTCTCGCTTCGTAGACTTATAAACCACTTAGCTGCCAGGCTTTCAAAGGATTTGGGTCCGGGGCTTCTAAAATAATAAATGTAGCTACTTAATTCCTAAACGTTTCTTAGGTAATAAACTTCTTTCTTAGGATAGCAAAACTGTCGTATCCGCTATGCCCAGTTGTGGCTACCAGCTCTGCCCGGATAACGGCAATTGCAACCAGATATAGCCTACGGCCTTAAATAAACCATACTCACTCGGTCAGCGAAGGCTGCGCTAGATGCTTCCGCCTCTCAGCGGCGGCTCCGCTGACACCCCCGCCACCGCCCCGTCGCTGCCCTTCAAAGTACGCAGTTCCATGGCGGTAGCCCACTTCGCGGATCTCATCAAACGAGCCAAACTGCAGTGTCTTGTACTGATCTATTGGCGGCCGGATGTACTCGCAGTAGTCGGATTTCTTCACTTCCTGAAAATGCACACAGAAAAACTATTAAATTTGCGGAAGCTAAATTTAATTGAATTAATCTGACAGTTACTCGTCAGAGGCATGCAGCTAAGTGAATTTAATAAACGGATTTTAATATATTAAAACTTACTTCCAACTGGCGATTACAGGAGACATAGGCCAATCTGCTTTGAATGTCTGGAAGGTTTGGCACCTTTACGGGACTGGTGAAGGGATTCCACCTGGAAAATTATATTCCTTATATTACATAACTATTACTAAATACTTACACATACATATTTTTTTCCAAATTCTTGCGAAACGAACCGACCAATTCGTCAAATTATGTAGGTACATCAGGAAAGTTTTAGATTCAACACAAGTTTTTTTTTTAATTTTTTGTACATCTTTTATAACCTTCTAAATGCTGATGAATAAAAATGATTTTTTTTTTATGGTATAGCGGACGACGGAGCAGGTGGGTCCCCTATATAATAAGAGAAAACCGCCGCTCGTGGACAGCTGCACCACAGTCCGCGCATTGGTTGTGTTGCCGGCTTTTTACGCCACTTAAGTGGAATTTTTAACAGCCTGCGATATCTTTACTCACTCAACGAAACACGATTCAATTACAACTTCCATTTCACGCTGAGTATTCGGTAAACCTATCACTTCAGTCGAGCCGGCTCAATTAGTGCATCAGCATGACTCCCCCACGCGTGCGACAGTATTAAGACACTCGTCTAACCACTGCGAAGCCCTTCCAAAGACCGAATAAATTATAAATAACTTATAATTGAATATATAAATTATAATTTATAATTGTTCGGACCGGCATTCGAAACCGGCACCTCTCGCTTCATGGTAGAATTATTAAATCACTTAGCCACGAGGCTCTCAATACAAATTTAAAAAGCATCGCCTCACCTCTTCCACAGCAGCCACCAGCCAGAAAGGTCGTCACCGTAGTTGGTCAAGTCTGTGTCGTCCTGCGAGCCCACGTCGATCGCCAAGATATGCTTTGCGCCAAGCGAACGCATCACATCCGCTAATATTTAACATAATTAAAAATATATAATTTTCTTTTATTTGAACATTACCTTCATCGTATACTAAATTTAACAATTTATTTTACACTTTTGGCAAGCCATGCTTATTTAAGTTACTTTTGGCAATTGCACTTTCAAAGAGATTCAACAAGACCGATACGGCCTTAGTGACACTTCTAACTAATCTTATACTACCTCATATACTTTAGCAACTTAGCAGTATTTTTTACTGTAGCATGAGGGCATATGCACATCATATAAGAACCACTCAACGGCTTTGCCATGAGCGTGGCTTCAAATATTTCGGCATTAGAAATTTCGGCACATAACAGAATAGTTAAAAATTCTTACGTGTAAAAATTTAACTTATAGAATCTCAATAGAACATCTGAACGTTTGGAAAAAATGTGTTCAAAAGTGTAAAAAAACAAATAAGAACACGACGCAGTTGTCCATGGGCGCCGGTGATTGGTAGCAACTCCATTGTCCACTGTTTAATATAAAAAATCGTTCGAAATGTATATTCTAGTTACCTGGCACATTATTAACATAACAGCCGTCTAACAGCAAGTGGCCATCCGTCGGATCGCATATGGGCGGGAAGATGCCGGCAATGCTCATGGACGCACGGCAATACCTCCAGAGTATACCTAATGGTCAGTTTGTCTCGACAATTTGTCTGCGGATCGTTGGTCAGTCAGGTGGCAGTCAGAATTATCCAGAAATTGTCAAGTCACCGTGCTCTGTGATAACCTAACCTGGCGTAGGTACAGCTGGGAATGCCGAACCGAGAATGAAGAACTGTGAATGAAAAACCGATACTGACGAACTATGAATGAAGAACCGAGAATGATGAACTGTGAATGAAGAACCGAGTATAATGAACTGAGAAAGAAGTACTGGCACAGCCAGTTTATTTTAAGTAATTTTATATATGTTAACGAAAATGTATGAAATCCTTCATTGTAAACAATTCCAAGGAAATGTATGTAATAACTAAAATTGGTTGTAATACTGTGAAATAAATTAATTACATATGTCACATTTCCTTGGAAGCTTATACATTTCCTAAGTAGTCATCGGAAATAATAAAAAATAATAGGACGTCCACCCACAAGGATAGACGACCTATTGAAGATCGCCGGAAGACACTGGATGCAGGTCGCCACCGCCAGGTATGCATAGTTTCACGGAGGCCTATATCCAGCATTGGACGTCCTACGACGTCCTCTGATGAATAGGAAACATAATTACATGCACTTGGGGAAGGACAACTATTGCATCATCTGACCAGTGACGGATCAAAAATCAGGGCGTACGCACTTAACTTAACCTAACGTGATCACAATTCATTTTAATCACAGAAAGATCAGTTTCAAACATTGCCTAACACAATATTGGATTTGTAAAATACAGGTATTATAAAATAAAATTTCATACACATCCTAAATAGCTTCGGAATTGTATAATCATCTTACGAGTTGTATATGTCGCAGTCATCTGATTGGATTCGCTATTTGATCGAATGGCTAGCGCGTTCATTGAATGACTATAACGTTAACGTTATACGTTAACTGAACAAGCGTCACGCAACGTCCAACTAGTTAGCGGTTTGTAGCATAGCCCTTTGACGTAAAATCAGCCAAGTGATTGTAATTTAGTTCATTTTTATCTCACTGCGGCTCGCACAGCTGATAGCACTGTGTTGATAATTTTTTTGATTAATTTTACTTAATTGATTAATTTTACTTTATCGATTAATTTAACGTTAAATTTACTTTTTTATAAGAAAATAGTGTGACAGTATGTATTTAAGTATTACTCACCTAACCTAAATATATGTCGGCCTTTATCTCATTCAACGACTACACTAAATGACCTTCAATCAAGACGTTGAAGGTTATATTCAATAACTTGACGAGTTGTCCTTTAGACATTTAACTAAACGTCGTCATGCAATGAACGCGCTAGTCATTCGATCAAATAGCGGATTCAACCAGATGACTGCGACGTATACATACCATAGGTTTCATATATTTCCGGTACAGATTAACTGAGTCCGAAAACGTTGTTTTGCCATATATATCATTCAAGTATCAATGTCGCTATTTTTCTATGTTTAATCATACAATTTTGGTACAAAGTATAAAATTTTAGGTATACGACCACCCTTAATATTTAGGGTGTGGTAAAAAGATACTGCCCCATTCTGAGACATTAAAAAAAAATCCGGAAAAAGTTGTTTTACATTATCAAGGAATAATATGAATTAATGTTACATTTTGTCTAAAAAATAAATGTTAGGAGTGGTTAACTAACACTTATCACTCAGAGATTCCTCTGAGTAAATATAACCTCTGAGAAAAATATATAGTAGCCGATTCTCAACCTACTCAATTCGCATACAAAATTTCATAAAAATCGGTCGAGCCGTTTCGGAGACTGTGACACGATAATTTTATATATTAGAAGATTACTTTGAAAATAAATATGTTTAGGTAACCAAGAAGTCAATAGATATATTTTTAAACCAGTCCCCAATAGAAATTTACAATAAAATGTATCATTTCAAAATGGCTCTTTTTAATATGTAGTGGTATGTGGGTGGCAGAAGATTGCCATTCACGATTTTGCTCCTATGGTCACTTGTCAGTTGTCAATGTCAAGTATGTCAATCACTAGTCGAGTCGACCCGCGAATGATGTCTCAAGATCTTTTCCAGTCGTTGCCACTTACCTTGCCGACCGAGTGTAAATATCAAAACGGGACACAAACCAGGCAATATTCAAGAAGCAATGGAACTACTGAGAAATATTTACACTCAGCCTATTGCATGCACTGAGAATGGGCATACAGAGACACCGTCCCTGTCTCGAAAGCAGAGATGGAAAGGGACAACACGGCGCGCGCACTGACGGCCATCCTCCGCGCAACCAGCCCGGCGCCGCGCTGTGATTGGTTTACCTGGGAGGTTGTTGACATAGCCGCCATCCAAAAGGAGGTGGCCGTCTACGGGGTCGCAGAGTGGGGGCATGTAACCGCTGAGCGACATCGAGGCGCGAATGTAACGCCATAGGGAACCTGCGACGCGCCATCTCAGTTAGAAAGAATACTGGCCCCAGATTGCATTAGGCTCAGGACGCACTACGGCTGATCCGCCGCGGTTTTTAACCACCCCATTTTGTGAGTAAACCGGAAGCGGCCGCACTGATGCTTTCTTTCCGCAACTGATTTTAAAACCACGCTTTGTTACAGAATTCTACCATACACTGTTTCGCTAAATGAATGACAATATCGGAGGCCCTTCAAATGCCGCTTAAGCAATGTAAACAAAGCCAGGAACACAACCAATACGCGGACTGTGGCACGGTTATCCATAGGCGGCGGCGCTCTCTTACCAAATAAAAGACCCACCTGCTCCGTTATTCGCTATACCATAAAAGACGCGCCAAAATTTGTACTTATATGCCTGCACACACGCATGGTAATCTCGAGCGGCTCTCTCAATGTTCAGCACACCGTCTTCAAGAGTTGTCCTGTTTTGGTTGTCCATCGACTTGGGCGGTCAAGCTGTTTCACAATCAACCGCTTGCGGGAAAAAAACGCAGTGCGGCCCCAGCCATAGAACGGCGTAAACTATCCATGGAAAACAGTGTACAGACCCATCACATTCTCCCGAGAGATTGAAACAGAATAGACCAAAGCGTATACAGAGAGCGTGAAACGCAATGACGGCAAAGCATGTATACCAGAGCCGTCTTTCCCACTTGGCACTTGGCCACGCGCCTGCGGTACTGCGATACCGGCCAGATTGCTCTTGTTTGACTATCCCAACAAAAGAAGGTTCTGTCACAGTTCGAGCCCCATTATCCAAACAAAGACGGCGCTGGTACCACATACTTGAAAGCTACCAATGAACACTAATGCCACGACAATCTAAACATGCACACAACACAGAATGAGGACGCATTGAAAATAAATGGTGTCACGGGAGATGAGAACCACACTCATGCATGAAGAGCGAAAGAACCGCGAATGAAATGCGACGCATTCACACCCAACCCGACATTGCGACGCACCGAAACTCATTCAATAGAAAAAACGAATCACGTCATTCGGTAAACCAATCACAGGCGTTCGGTTGAGTAGTGGCAACATAAGCGAATGTCGGATTCGTAATAAAAAAAATCTTGGAACACCAACACATTGTACGAATAAAATTACAAAACAACTGTATACATTTTAATTGAATGCACGTGAGTGTGGTTATGGATAAAAATAATAAAAAAGGCGTGGCACTCGAGGACTGCCGCGGTGAAGCTATTGCATTGCAATTATAATTACTTTGATGGTAATTGAGCAAGGTGACCGATAAGAAAACATTTTTAATTGAATAAATTTAGGTACATGTAAGTTATTCACAAATTTTCATCATTGAAACTATAGATTTATGGTAACATAAGAATCTTAAGTTTAAGCTTCGTACAGTCTTACTATAGACATACACGTTAAGCCGAGTTACGTGGTAGGCGGAGTGGGGGGTGTTAGGTTTTATTTTCGTTACGGAATTGGTTGACTCGGTCGCCGCGCTCGTTGCTCGCGATAAAAGCTATGCAATAGCTTAAAAAATCACTGCAGTGGTAATACGATAACAAAAAAGGTTTCATCTCAACCACCACTGATCGTATCGTGGCATAGACTCGGCATAGAGCAACATATAAAGCGAGTAGCCTTTATGATAAAGCAAAGTCTGGTCTGCAGACATGCACAAACGTTGTCTTGTTACGTGAACTAAATTATAAAAGTTTTGTCGTAACTCCTAAACACTCGGTCACTGTCATTTCACTAGTAAGTAGGAGACAGTTGCTTAGATGCCTCGTAAAAGTGGACCACCAAATCGAAACCTTTCTGTCCGTCTGTTTGTTTATTTACGTAACAACAGAACGTATAATTCTCTTATAAATTATCTTATTTTTAATATTATATTTGAGTACGTATTTTTTGAGTACACCGGATAAAACATTAATTAACATAAAACACAAGCCCAGTTAGTTAGAATATAATATGTCGCGTGAGGGGGCGTATAGTAATTAGGTGAGGTGTTTGGAGGGGAGGGCAAAAGAGAGCAAAAGGGCAGGAAGGCCAAGAAGCCCAGCTAAATCCAGCCAAACTGACTCAGGGATTAGATCGTGACGAACATAACACAATATAACCCGCACGAAGCGGTAGCATTGCTAAAAAATTTACTTATGTAACGTATCTCTCAATGAAACCGAATGAGACTGAACCAAAACCCCAAAATAATTAATAAGCCCGCTAAACACGGATGTAACATTTTATATTAGTATTATTTCCCCGTAACCACTTAATACAACACTGAAATAAAATTGGCGTATTTTTAATTAACTTATAAATGCAATTTAGTTGCGTAATCTTCATTAATTCTCCTATTAAAAACATATTTTTCCGGCGATTCCCAAACCATTTCACCCACGGATTTCACCACGGATCCCCTAGGGATTCAAGAACAGCTTTCACGGACCCCTAGGTATTCAAGGACCGTTTTCACGGACTCATAGGGATTCAGAACAGTTTTCACGGACCTATAGGGATTCAAGAACGGTTTTCACGGACCCCTAAAGATTCAAGAATAGTTTTCACAGACCCCTAGGGATTCAAGGACAGTTTTCACGGACCCCTTAATAAAATAACAGCAAAAAAAGCAAACCACGTTATTCTTTTAGTTGTGTTTTCCCAACGTGCAGTACGTTATCGCATTGATTAAATCCATCGCTAAAATCAAATTAATAATTAATTTTGATATTAAACTCCGAAAATTCCAAGGAACCTACCGTGTCTATGCACTCGCATACAGCTGGAGCTGATGTCCGTGGTGACTGTGAAATAGGGCAACCACAGATCCTCGATGTGCACTTCGCCGAACGTTGTCCTTATCGTCGTGTTAAACTGTCGCCCCGAGAACATAGACGTAGCTGGGTAGGTCAGATCGAGCAATTGTTTGCCCCACTGCGTCATTTTCTGGAAATGTAAACATAGATTAAGTACTTTTATACAGTATAGCGGACAACGGAGCAGGTGGATCTCCTATATGGTAAGAACACCGCCGTCCTTGAACAACCGCACCACAACTCGCATTTGTTGTGTTGCCGGCTTATTATGCCATAAAATCGGCATTTTAAGGGCCTCCGATATCCTCACTCACTCTGCGAATCAGTACAAGTAACGTTTCACGGTTATAATTCTGTGAACCCGTGGTATCACTTCGGACGAGCGGGCCCAATTTGTGTGTTAACATATGCTTCAGCATGGCTCTGCGTGGTGCGACAGTATTAAGACACTCGACCGGCCACTGCCGAGCCCTTCCAGAGAACGAATAACTTATAAAATAAAGTACAACTGCCCGGACCGGGATTCGAACCCGATACCTCTCGCTTCATGGTACTTTAGGATCCTAAAAGACGGGTTTTTGCAATGCAAGTCTTCTGTACTTGTACTTTTAAAATTCAATTTGAACTTTATTACTAAACAATAAAGCTCAAGTATACGTTAAGAACGGCTGAACACATTTTAATAAATTTTTCAAATAGCGGTAGTTAACATCCTGGATTACCATGGTTATTTAATATCTGAATACAAAAAGTGAGGGTAATGTTTTTTCTGTTTCAGTTTCCAAGGAATGCTGAGGGTATATAATCCAAATACCGGGCCAGACCACGCGCGACGTCTGCCGAGTCCACTAGGTCAATATAGGGCTGTTTCGATGATCATCGAAATTGGGCTTTTGAATTTAATATTACATTCAAGCCAACATCGATGTTTTTGGTATGTCGAACATCCCTAGTTCATTATAATGAATATACCTTGAAGTGCAACGTCCCAAAAATTGGAAATATTAAATGACAAAATTGTGGAAAATCTAATTCACTGTCGTGCAAGGTGACTAGAGGCTCTAATTTGCGATTACAAAAGATAGCGCGAGTCAACAAATCACTTCGCCGACCGAGCGCCATCTGTTGACACTTTACAAAACCATCCCATAATTACTTAAACCTACAAAAGATCCTAACATTTAGATTTTAGAAATTGATATAGCCAAAAATACCCGTGGCAGAGGCATGCTGAACTCTAATTGGGCCGGGTCGTCCAAAGTGATACCACGGGCTCACAGAATACTCAGCGCGAAACGGTATTTGTATTGTTTCGCAAAGTGAGTGAAGATATCAGAGACCCTTAAAAGGTGCAGAATAAGCGGCGTAAAAAGCCGGCAACACAAACAATGCGCGGTTGGTAGTGGGCGACAGTATTCTCTTACCATATAGGAGAACAACCTGCTCCGTTGTCAGCTATACTATAAAAAAATTAAAAAGAAAATACTCACCTGCGACCATTCCCTGGCTTTCTGCGTAACAGTGGTAATATTCCTCTCCATGCACCAGAGGGCGCCCATGAACGCACCGATACTCACGCCGCCCACCATGTCTATGGGGATGCCGGCCTCCTTATAAACATATTTAAATAATTTATATTAAAAAAATATTAATCATATAAATTCACATTTGAATTTGAGTTATTTTCTTTTCAGATATATTCTTAGCAATAAAGACATGAAAATTTTTTGATACAATAAATGAATGGCTTCAATGAAGCTGTTATGAACGTACAAACAATTCTGAATATTCATGGAGGTCCAAGGGGAGGCCTATGTCCAGCAGTGGACGTTTTACGGCTGAAATGATGATGAGGATGATGCGGGGCGTGTACCTGTATGGCGCGAACCATGCCGACATGAGCAGCGCCACGAGCGCCGCCTCCACCCAGCACCAGCCCCACCGAGGTTCCCGTGAGCCAGCGGGCAAGCCGGCTGAAGTCCGAGTGCACGCTCGCCTCCGACATCAACACCTTGCTGTACAGCTCGCTCTGCAAAACAATTCACGGATATAGGATTTAATTATTTTTTAATGCTATGGCGCTCAACGGAGCAGGTGGGTCTCCCTTATGGTAGGAGATCTACTGCTCTACAATCCGTGCATTGGTTGTGTTGCATGTTACGCTACTTAAGCGGCACTTTTAAGAGCCTCCGATATCCTCATTTACTCTGCGAAACATAGTACAAGTACAGTTTCACACTGAGTATTATGTGAACCCATGGTACCACTTCGGACGAGCCGTTCAATTATGTCAGCATATGCTTCAGCATGGATTCCTACAGATTGCCCCATATGCAAAGCCTGCATGGCGGAGGCCGAAACAGCAGCTCTTATACTTCTAGAAGGTACAAGAGATGCAGCATAAAGAGCACAACACCTCGGAACTCTGAAGTAGCTCTTCGAGATCGCCGGCAGTCCGAAGGCTACTTAAGTTTCTGGTGGCTCCAGTGACTCATCAAGAGACAGGGGTGTCCGTGGGCCGTGGAACGTCTTTTTATATAATAGGTGGCAAACGAGCAGGAGGCTCACCTAGGGCAAGCGGTCCTCCGCCATGGACACCCCCAGTCCTTGCAGAGCTGCGGGTGCGTTGCTTGCCTTTAAGGAAAGTCCCCAAGTCATATTGGTTTGGAAACACCTCTGCTGGAAGCTGATTCTGCAGGGTGGCATAAAATGCCTTGAAAAGAGCGTACACCTTCCTTAAAGGCCGGCAACGCACCGGCAGCCCTGCAAGGGCTGAGGGTGTCCATGGGCGGAGAATCGCTTGTCCTAGGTGAGCCTCCTGCTCATTTGCCACCGTTTCCGCGAGGATTCATTTTAGTAAACGATCCGATACTCACAATGCGATACTGGCTCTTCCGCGTGAACATCCTGTGCGGGCATCGCACGTGGTGGTGCTGGCTGACCCAGGTCCTCATGTTCAGCCAATGTACGGTTCCAGTGGGATTGGCACCGCCCTCTCTGTGCAATAGCACCAGCTCTTTCTGCGTGCGAATCGCTAGGCGCTCGATTTCCTTTTCGATCTGAAATCAGGCCATTACTCCTGTAGGTAGTGCATTCATACATTTTAATTTAAATCAGTTTTGAGAGACTCGTAGCTAATTGAATTTATAAGACCATCACAAATCGAGGGGTATCGGGTTGGAATCCCGGCCCGAATAGATTTAACTAATTCCCTGAATTTTTGTCAAGTCTCATTTATTCAGACAATTACAACATAGTCGCACCCGTGGGAGAGTCATGCAATTAGTGCCACGGGTCCGAGTGTTCATACAATTGGCCGGCCACTGTCAAGCCCTTCCAGAGGCCGAATAAATTATAATGGTCCGGACTGCTTCATGGTACACTTATTACACCACTTGAGGCTTTTAAAACATACCTTCCCAATACTGGGTTGTTTATCTCCCAAAGCCACTATGAGGATACAATCCGCTTGACGTATGCATCGCTGAGTCCATTGGGTGAGACTTGGATCGCACTGGTACAACGCCACCTGGAACATATATTATATTATATCATTTATAACGGCGCGTGGGTTTTTTTTAATTCTATAGCGGACAACGACGCAGGTGGGTCTCCTATGTGGTGAGAGAACACAGCCACCCATGAACAACTGCGCCACAGTCCGCGTATTGGTTGTGTTGCAGCTTTTTACGCCACTTCGGGCACTTTTAAGGGCCCCTGATATTCTCACTCACTCTGCAAAACACAGTGCAAGTACCGTTTCACGATGAGTATTCTGTGAGCCCTTGGTATCACAGAATCACTTGGTCTCATTCCGGACGAGAAAGCACAAATAGTGCGTCACCGTTCAGATGGTGACTAATCATTGATAGAAAACTTCACAAATCCTTCCATCTTTGTTTATTCATACAGCGTAACGACTCCCCAAAGAGGTTTTTTACATTGGCTCAAACTAGACTAACTTGTTATTTTTCTTAAAGCTATCTGCTGCCGGCCATACGTCCTTTACAGCTTAACACGGTCTTTGGGGCCGCTGTGAATTTATTTTTACCGCCTTGTAGCCGGCGAAGCAGTAGTTATAGTCATCGTTGCACGTGCCGACTCGTTCGATAACTCTAGGCATGATATAGCGCGAACGAAGGGGCATGTGACGCACCATTACTAGTCGAGCCGGAATATATATAAATAGAAAATGTATTACCTTATGTTTGTCCTCTTGCTGCGCCAACCACGAACTAAGCCGATATTCATTATTCGGATCCATAATGGTTAGCCCTAAGAGCTTTCTTATCACGTCTGAGGTCAAACGAACCGTCGGTCCTGGAAAATAAAGATCAAATCTTATATATTCATTTTGTATGTATTTATATATATATTTTAATGTATTTTTTCTATGTTAAAATCGCTTTTATTATATTATTAAAAAAAGCTTAGTAAGACGACACGCTCACAGAATACTTATCGCGAAACGGTACTTGCACCGTGTTTCGCAGAGTGAGGATATTGGAGGCCCTTAAAAGAGCCGCTTAAGCGGCGTAAAAAGCCGGCAACACAACTAATGCGCGGATGGTGGTGCAGTTGTACATGGGCGCGGTGTTCTCTTCCCATATAGGGAAGAACAACCGGCTCCATTGTCCGCTATAAAATAAAAAAAAGAATATTGGCATACCAATAGCGCACAGCGAGTGATACAGTTCGTAAGTGAATGCCGTCAATGGTACATCATCACTAACTGGGACCACGGCCACCGTTGAGAAATTGTGCTGAGACGGCCGAGACTCTATGGCCGCCGCACCGCCCAGGCCAGCTGTTGGCTTCTGCCATGACCCTGAAATATTAATACTAGTATTATTATAATTACATTAAAACCTATGGAGAAGAAAGGTTCTCGAGTGGCAACCGCGAACCGGTAGACGCAGAGTGGGACGTCCCGCCACGCGATGAAAAGACGATCTCATGAAGGTAGCGGGCAACATCTGGATACAGATTGCTCAAGATCGCAATAAGTGGGCGTCTTTGGGGGAAGCCTATATCCACAGTGGCCTTGATAGGCTGATGATGACATTAAAACCTATGAATATATAGTGGGATCGCTATAACTCGAATGTCAAGGAAAATGCTAAAAAATCGAAATGAGTTTTCGAGTTAACAAAAATTTCGAGATACATAGGAATTAGTAAAACTTTAACTTATGAAGATGCGGTTTATAAGAATATTTTTTGACTTGTGGAGTTGAAATTAAATAACAATCCGACATAGGTTTGTGGTACACATTTATTTATATAAATTTTAATAAAAATCGAGAAACAAATTTCGCAACGGATCTCGGCAAGGGGTAGGACTCGATCCCCACGACACCAAAACGCCACAATATTTTACTAACTTACGACTTACGGCGTCTCGCTTTTGAAATTTGAGTTACAGAGAATACTCTTACCAACGCCTCGAAGGGAAATAACATTTTGTTCGAGTAACAGAGTCTAATTAATTGGGGGTACCGCGTATTTAAGGCTTCAGCGGAATGGAATAGCATTTTTTCCACTTAATGAGGATTTCGTCTAAACGAGACTCGATTTGTCGAGATTTCGCTGTATTATAAAATGTATGGTAATTGTTAGAATATCTGTTGCACATAGTAATCAATCCTTTTAAAGCAGAAAATGATAAAGTTTCCATATCAACTCGTTTGTAGTTTAAAAACTGAGCGTTGAAACACAATGTAAGTACTATTTCACCCTGAAATTCTAAGCCCGTGGTATCCCACCGGATCTAACACCATAAGGGGATTCCTTTTGAGCACTACATAAAAAAAAATTAGAAACTGGCTGTCAATTTTCAATAACTGCATTCAAAAGTAGTTAAAAATTACAGTCTCACCCAAGATCCTATGACCGAGAAGATTAATGAGCCTAGTGACAACCACAGGGAACCGAAGCTTGATCGCATTGAAAAGACCCTCCGGCAATTTGGCCAACTCGGAGTCACGGACCGCCATAACAGTTGTGCTGCGGCGTGTTTGTGTCACCATTTCCACCTGAAACATATACCATTAAATAAATTATAAAGAAATAGAAGCTTTATTACCAACTTGACGGCAAAATCCCGATTAACAAAATGCTTCGCCATATCAGCTGTTTCAAAAACTGTGATAAATGTAAAATCGCTTGCCTGATTCATGCAAACCATCTAAGAAATAGTCGAAACAAAGCCTAAACAATTGGTTTGGATGTGCCCGTTCTGGATTTATAAATAGAGACCGAGAGATGGCATTGATTTATATATATATAGATTTTGTTATAGTACAGCGGTCAATGGACCCATGAACAACCGCGTCACAGTCCGCGCATTGGTTGTGTTGCCGGGGTTTTACTCCGCTGAAGCATTTTTAAGGTGGCTCCGATATCCTCACTCACTCAGCGAAACACAGTAGAGGCGCCGTTTCAAGTACAACTAGTATTTCTATTCGTCGTATAACACCGAATAAATGATGAGAAGTTATATAAATGTTTTATTCCTCGTTCAGTATTAAATGAATTGATATTATTAATCAATCGTTTTAAGAGTCAATCGGCACTGAGTGAGTCAAGGTTATTTAGCAATCGTTCTATTCCTCGTTCATCAATAAATGATGAAATCTATTCATAAATTCTATTTGTCATTCGCACTGAACGAATGAATTGAAGTAATCAATGAATCGTTCTATTCGTCGTTCACACTGAATGAAGGATGTGCAGTACTGACAATGCCAACTAAATCGCCCTTTCCATACTCTCCAACCAGCTCCTTCTTTCCGTTCGGATGAGTGATTACAGAACGGAGCCGACCACTTAGCACTATGAACGTCGAACCGGATTCTTCGTCTTGTCTGTAGACGGCGCGGCCGGACTCCAAAAATACCTGAAAGACGTAATTAATTATGAAGGCATATTATTTTTAATGTTTAATTGAACTCACCAACACATGACATGAGAAACAGTAAAACTATGTATTGGGCTCTACAGCATACAATAGAGAAATAAAATAATAAAACCCGAGGGAGAGTCATGTTGAAGCATATGCTGGCGCAATAATTGGGCCGGCTCTTTCGAAGTGATGCCACGGGCGCACAACGATACTTGTGCTGTGTTTTCGCCCTTAAAAATGCCGCTTAAGCCGTGTAAAAGGCCGGAAACACAACCAATGCGCGGACCGTGATGTGGTTGGGTATGGGCGGCGTTGTTCTTTTACCATACAGTAGATCCACCTGCTCCATTGTTCACTATACCATAAAAAAGTCATGATTTGGACTCACCCAGTCCAGAGCGAAATCCACTTGTCGAACGAACGGTGATAATCTCTTCACAACACTGTTGGCAATGTGCAGCACGACGGACGGCCGTTCACGCATAATACTATATACGGACGTCTTCGATAGGAGTCCGATGCGCGAGAAATGTTTCGCCCGGATCGAAAAGAAACTCGGCTCGCCGGTCAGCACCGCTAAGCCACCTTCCACTTCACCTGAAAGAGTTTATTACAGACTAAAATTATCAAAAAAACGGATAACAAGTAAATCGATTATCCGGTTTTACAAAACGGTTACGCTATTCTACATCATGCAGATTGATTCGATTTTTAAGCTTAAAAAAAACTGTGGCAAACTAGCAAGAGACTCACCTAGGGCAAGTGGTTCTTCACCCATGGACAACCCCAACAATTGCAGAGTCGCAGGTATGTTGTCGACCTTTAAGGGATTGGTACGCTCTTTTAAGAAGGTCCCCATATTATTAGTTTGTAATACTTCTCCTGGTAACTGATTCCACAAAGTATATTAGTTTTAATTAGTGATATGTAAAAAGAAAACGGCTTGAGCAATTCAAAAAGCGTAGCTACCTCTTAAAAGCCGGCAACGCGTGCGCCCAATCAAGGGTTACGTGTGGCCACGGGCGGAGTACCGCTTATCCTAGGTGGGCTTGCTAACCATTTCCATCCATACCTGGATAAGCCGTAAACATATGGACCTCTCCATCGCCTTCAGCGACCTTCTGCGACACCAATAGCGCTCCAGACAGCAAATAGACTAACGCAACGTCCTGTTACAAAAATACAAATGAGGATATTTCCTCATCTTTTATATGGACGATGAACACACTTCAATGACATCCAACTTCAATATTTGTTTAATCAATTTTCTTAATGAAATTTGGCTCATCTTCTAGCCACAAATAACATGGTGGAAAATTTACATTAGATTTATTGATTTACAAAATCACATTTGATTGTATTTCAATGAATAATATCAGATTCCATAAACTATGCAGTTTTAAACATTTCAAGCTTAAAAAACTCCACAAATTTTAGAAACAAATTTCGAAAATTAGAGTTTTTTTTAATAACTTAAAAATGGCGCCAAAACTCGATAGCACAGAAATGTTGATATACAAAAAACGTTCACAGACACATGCGTAATGAATGTACTGAATAGAACCGAGATAAGTTGAAGTATAATTTTGTTATGTTATAGCGGACAACGGAACAGGTGGGTCTCCTATATGGTAAGAGAACACCACCGCACATTGACAACCGCGCAATGGTTGTGTTGCCGACTTTTTACGCCGCTATAGCGATATTTTAAAGTGTCTACGATATCCTCACTCTCTCAAAACACAATCCAAGTATCGCTTCATTTTGATAATTCTATATGCCCGTTATATCATAGACGAGCCGGTCCAATTAGTGCATCAGCATATGCTTCAGCATGGCTCGCCCACGGGTAGCCAACAAATTAAAATTTTGTAATAATTTTTTTAAATATTATTATATTTATAACACTTAACACGGAAAACATTGTTTTGCCATTTAAATATTAAAATTAGATAATTAGTATTACAACTTTTCTCAACAACTCCATCACATGTTTCTCACCATTAAAACAGCATTCGCTTTTCTTTAACTTAAAATACCTCAGAAATCCAAATATACCATATATTTTTTTCTAATCGTAAAAGAATTATCAAAATCGGTTCAGTAGTCTACACAAAAAGTTTATCTCAAGAATATACTAAAGATTGTAAAGATTATGTGAGTTTGTCAGTCGACAGAAACTAACACAGACTTAAAATCTTGGTTTTATTTAAATTAATAATTAACTGCATTAGCGAAATTTAACTGCCTTCTATAAATAAAGTCCATTTTAAATATATATTTAACACGCACAAATAGATGTGGTAAAAATGTAAAATAAATTGTTCGGCATTTAGTCCAGTTAAATGTGAATGAGATGCATCTTATAACAGAATGGCAATGTATATAATCAAACGAATTCCATTCTTATAATCACAAATTATATCTACCTGAACAATTCCTGGTTCACCGGGGATATTATAATACATCTTTGGGAAGATCAAAATATTCTTATTAGTCAAATATCTCAACAAAAAAGCAAAAAAAATCATCTTTATAAAAGTAATAAATACAGAAATTGGTTGTTTTTAACACATTAAGGAAAAATATTTATACAGTGGAATCTCAACAAATCCTCATTAAGTCAAAAAAATACTATTTCCTTCCGCTGAACTAAATTATTAATCTAATTTTTTTATATTATAGCGGACAACGGTGGAGGTGCGTCACCTATATGGTAAGAGAACACCGTTACCCATCGACAATCCCGTCATAGTCCACGCATTGGTTGTGTTTCTGGCTTTTTACGCCACTTAAGCGGAATTTTTAAGGGCCTCCGATATCCTCACCCGGTCAACGAAACACAGTACAAATACGCGGTATTTTCAATTAATTATACTTTGTAATTCAAACAAAATATTATGTCCCTATGAGGCGTTGTTAAGAATATTAATTCTCTGTAAGTCGAATTTTACAAACACGACTATGTAAGTAAAATATTGTGGCGTCTTGGCGTCGTGGTGATTGTGTCCCACCCCAGACTGAGATCCGTTTAGGTTTTTCTAGTGCATTTAAATTTATATAAATAAATGTGTACCATAAATCTAAATTTTGAATTGTTGTTTAACTTTACCACAAGTGGAAAAAATATTCTTATAAACCGCATCTTTATATGTCAAAGTTTTAGCAAATAAATCCTATGTATCTGGAAAGGCTTTCTAACTCAAAAACTCAATAACTAATTTTTTTTTAAATTTCCCTTGGACTTTCGAATTATCAAGATCCCACTGTATTGGAGTAGATGATAACATTACCTTATGACTCTCTTCTTTCATGATGTAAGTCCCAGCCGGGAGATCCCGCACTTGCACGCACCCTTGCAAGAGCTGATCGTTTTCTAGACCGAGTTCTTTCATTAATGCATCCGTCGCTATTTGAACCAGGGCCTGAAACGGTATTCACTATTTTATATCATAGAAATTGATTCAATCAATTTTCTATTTTTCCCACGCGTAGCTCATCACTAAAAGGCCACATACACGTAGGAGAGCCATGTTGAACCATATGCTGACGCACTAATTGGGCCGGCTCGTCCGAAGTGATACCACGGCCTCACAGAAAACTCAGCGTTAAATGGTATTTGGTGGATGTATTTAAAACGGTGCTTCTACTGTGTTCCGCTGAGTGAGTGGCGTAAAAATCCGGCAACACAACCAATGCGCGGCCTGTGGTAACGTTGTCAAAGGGCAGCGGTGTTCTCTTACCATATAGAAGACCGCCTGCTCCATTGGCCGCTAAACAACATAAAAACACGCCCGCGGCAATACATGATACATACTCCTGGGCGCTTATCCAGAGTGAGTCTCCTGCTTGTTTGCCATCGTTTTCATAAAAAAACAAAGAAGATCTGCCTGCTCCGTCGCGCGCTCCTAAATTCATTAAAGACCACCTCCTATTACGTCACTGCCACATACCTGTTCATCAAGATTATCCGTGTTATGCTTCTTGAACGATGAACCTTCTCTGGCGCGTTGGAACGAGGAGGTCTGTTGCACATCCGGCTGTTGTTGCTAAAGAATCAATCGATATTAAAATCAAACATCTCTTCATAAAGTATCAAACGTAAACTAAAATATAAGTACAATCAAACCTGGGTAAATGATAAAACTGTATAGAAGCCTCTGTAAGAGTGTCGTTTCTCCCTCATGGACCTCCGTAGAGGCTCTCCAAAGAGATTGTCCTCCCTTCAACTCTCGCTTTTACAGGTTTGACTGTATTATTCTGGTATATGGCATTCAATACAATGTACAGAGCAGTCTCGATAATTCGAATGTCAAGGGGAATGCGAAGAAATTCGAGTTAATGAGAATTTCGAGATACATAGGCATTATTTGCTTTGTGTATAAGAATATTTTTCGACTTAGATTTATGGTACATATCAATTTATATAAATTTAAATGCACTAGAAAAAATTTAAGTCCATGTAAGAAGCCACAATATATAACACAATAACTACGGCTTACGGAGTCTCGTTTTTGAAATTCGCGTTAGGGAGAGTAAATACTCTTCCCAACTCCTCGTAGGGAAACATTTTGTTCGAGTTACAGAATCTAATTAATTGGAGATACCGCGCGCGTATTTAGTTGGTCAGCAGAAGGAAATAGCATTTTTTCGATTTAATGAGGATTTCGACTAAACGAGGTTCAAGTTGCCGAGATTGCACTGTATTATGGACAGTATAGTTTTACCTGCGGTGTGTTAGATGTGATGTCAGGCACCATGTCTGGTCTGGGCCGGCGACCTTGTATTTGTATGGGGGACGAGGGCGCCATATTGGATTCTTGCTGTACGTCACACAGGTTTAACACAGACGGGAACACATTACATACTATCAGGCTGTTAAATTATTAGTAAGGACATTAAAATGAAAAGTACAGTGTAAACTCCATGTAACGTCCCTTTATTGAACGACAAACTCCCTAAAGCGTCGAAATCAATTGGCTTTAGTTGGTTTAGCTTGTCTTCCATACACTGATTTT
>DWCF01000480.1:0-45750 GCA_018230265.1 Delias oraia
GTAACTCACTTGAAAAATCGTATCTATTTACGAACATCTCACTGCATTATGAAGGCCAGAGGAAACCATATTATATTAAAAAAAACTAGAAACTATCAGTTTATAATTATAAAAACCAACCTCCACCAGAGCTGAACTTTGTTTTAAATGTTTTATTTATATTTTAATACATTATTTTCAATTATTTTCCTTGTATTTCTAATTATTCGCATATGATATATGTATGTATTTTTACATCCTTTATTTGTGTATATAATATTTCAAGCTTTAACTTATTAAAATTATTTTCATATTTGTGGTAGAGTTTAATTGATGAGTTATCCAGAGCCATTTGTCATACTCGTGCACAGAGCGCCAAAGCCTTAATTAAATTTATCATTAATTGCGCCAAAACCGGTCACCGGATACTGGACCTCTAGCCGTTGCGAATACGAAAAACGGATCCGCTCCATTTGTAATTAAATATTTAAATATTCAACATAATATTTTTATTTTCAAAGGAATAAAAATTGGTTTCATTTGCAAAGGGTACCTTTTATTAACTGTTATACTGCTATAGTTTTTGTTATAATTATACAAAAAAAACTTATTTATATAAATAAATTCAACATATACATTATATATAGCTTTCTATTATAATATAAGGTCTACAGAAATACATTTCTAGTTTTATTTACAAGTCAGTTAATATTTTTATATTTGTTTTAAAACAAGACAATAAAATATACAATTTGCTAAACTCAATAAATAAAATATACAATTTTATCAAGATAAACAATCAACAGACATATCTGAAATAGATTTTATTACAGTAGAAAAATACGTGCGCTATCTATACATTGACCATTGTATTTCATATTTCGTATTGCAATCCAACACATTACTTAAACCGAGAAATATGGTTGGTTAGGTACGTGCTATTAGAGGGCGCTAAACTAAATAGAAGTCCAATGAATTGTAGTGAGAATAATGACATCTAGCAATAGCTGTTTAAACTACCAACATCAAAAAAACAACAGTGGAATTCAGACATAGTTTATGAAGTATCAGTCTTATTGTTTTAAAAATATAATGCAGATGACGTCTTATTCCTTAAATCTCCTTCAAGGCCGGCAACGGTCCGTGGCTCAAGGACTAGGATCCATGGGTGGAGGCCGCTTGGCCTAGTTGAGCCTCCTGCTCGTTTACCACCGATATTATAAAAAAATATATATAATTTTACAGCGTTGTGAACTAAATACAAATTAGCATCTATTTAACTATGTATCATAGATTCGTAACTACAGTAAAATTAAATTTAAATATAATCATCTGAAAGCCTATTCATAATACACTCACTCACACGTGGGAGAGCCATGCTGAAGCATATGCTGACGCACTAATGGGGCCGGCTAATCCGAAATGATAACACGGACTCACAGAATACTCAACGTGAAACGGTACTTGTACTGTGTTTCACTGAGTGAGTGAGGATATCGGAGGCCTATAAAAATGCCGCTGAAGCGGTGTAAAAAGCCGGCAACACAACTACTGCGCGGACTGTGGCGCGGTTGTTGATGGGCGGCAATGTTCCCTTACCATATAGGAGACCCACCTGCTCCGTTGTCCGCTATACTATAGAGTAAAAACACTGTCTCATAAAAAAATCCGGTTATCAATGGTTTCAATCTTGATGAGTATCAGTGAGCAGAGCCTGCAGGCTTTTCCAATTTGTTGGATGTTTCTGTATTGTTACGTTAAGTGGATTGTGTAGAGTGAAGCGAACTCGTCTTATTGTATTGAAACGTGATATATTTTATGCTAAAATAACAAAAGATTATATCTGGCGGTTCATAGCAAAATATTAAATGTTAATGTTATCAGAATGTATTATGTATAACGAGAGTTACTTCATCATAACATCCCGCATCCTAAGAATAACTTGTTATATTAAAACGATTCCTTATTAGTTCAGAGAACGCACAATGGTAATGTTAGTCTAAAGTATTGCTGAAGCCATTAGACCTTTAAAAATGTTTATATCAAACGTAATTTATGAGAATGTATTCCCCGTAGCAGTCGCGCTCCCCGCGGACCTCCGCACTATAGTATTTAAGATTAAACATTGTATTTTCTGAGTAATTGTAAGTCACTTGTTGTAATGTTCGATTGTAATTAAAAAATAAAGTTTTTTTTAAGACTATTCGCTCATCTCCCAACGTAACTCGGGGTAACAATTGTTTATTACATTTTTTCAGCTCTCATTTACGAAAAGCTACTTTTTTAGTAGCTTCTTTGTAGTTTCTTTATGATACAGCGGGCAATGGAGCACGTGAGTCTCCTATATGGTAAGAGAATACCGCCGCCCATGAACAACCGCGTCACAGTTCGCGTATTAATTGTTTTACCAACTTTTTACACCGCTAAAGTGGCATTTTTATAGACCTCCGATATCCTCACTCTCAGAAACAGTCACTCTGAGAAACAAAGTAGAAGTACCGTTTCACACTGAGTATTCTGTGTGCCTATGTTATCAATTCAGACGAGCTGGCCCTATGAGTGCATCAGCATATGTTACAGCATGGGTCTCCCACGGATGCTATAGTATTAAGATACTCGCCCGGCCACTATCAATCCCTTCCAGAAACCGAATAAATTATAATTGTCCGGGCTGGGATTTGAACCCGATACCATTTGCTTCATGGTACACTTTGAAAACTATTAAGCTTTAAAACCTTATTAAATTGTAGTTCTTTTAAACTACTGAAAAGTTTGTGTTTCTTATTGAATGAAATAAAAAAACGTAGAGGGAATTAATATAAGTATAGTAAATTTCATCATATATAAGATTCTAAAAAGCGAGATCAAAATGTTACACGCGTTTATTTCACTAGAAATACCATCGTAACAAAATCTATCTGATTTACAAGGAGTATGTGATTTGTGAATGTTCAGGGAGGGATAAAGTTGTGTGAGGTACAAGTATCGTCGTGCCCAGTCAGGTGAAAGGCTTTCGAGCTCGATGAGCGAACAAATTTGTTTCTGGCTTCCAACTATTTGATAGTGGCTAGAAAATACGCGTACATTCAATAATCAAACGTAAATTTTAAAAAAATGTCGCTTAATTGCGTAAAAAGCCCGCAACACAACCAATGCGCGGACTAGCGCGGTTGTCAATGGGCGGCGGGTTTCTCTTACTATTTAGGAGACTCACCTGCTCCGTTGTACGCTATATTATGAATAATACAATTCAATAAAGTAAAACAACATAGTTTATGTGTTAAATCCGATCGGCTTTAGCCTGCACCGTAACAATTAGAAGAAATTTTTGCGACACTACTATATATAATTTTCTTAAGAATTTGTATATAGATAAGCTAGTAAGTATCATTAATTATAATAAAAAACACAGACTTTCAAAAATTCGTAACACAATAGAAAGAACGGTGCCGAGTTCTTCAAGCAAATTTACTTGGTGCGCTCCATAGTAAAATTGGTTGGTATACATAAGAGAATAACATCTGTATTAGAATCAAATTCAAACGAATATTAGTATATTGTAATGTTGAGATGCATTTTAATAACCTACATAATATAAATTCTTTTAATTTTAAAATTTTATTAATGATTATTAGGTTTATACCTAATATTACAGTGATCAAAATTTCTTAGCTGAAGAATGTACTATTTTTGTGGCCCGTCTGAGAATTTTTTACGCGTCAGCAAAACCGCAGAATCCTAGTTGGAGTGACGTGCTTAAAAATCTGTCGATGCCTTTATAAGATGGAAATATTTTAATTCCAGAGTTCATTGCACAAGAAATTATAATTTAGATAAAATATTTTATACCAGTAAGTTCTAATTTTAGTAATATCTAAAATGCAAAATTCATCCTATTCTTTTTATTCTATCATGATATTCATAAAACAAAATTTTTGTTTAAACCAAAGCACTGAGAGTAATAGAGACTATATTGTGTACTACTGAAAGTCGAGATAAAAATGGAGTCCTTCGCATACAGAAGTACTTGCGAGTACTCTTAGCAGGATTTAAGAGGGAAACAAACAGTAGTCATCTCTGGCTTAAATTTGTGCCAATAAATTATAAAGGTCGAATTTTAAAATAAATTTCTAATAATTATATTTATTATCCACCCACAAGGTGGGCAGACGACCTTATAAAGGTCGCCGGAAGACGCTGGATGCAGGTCGCCTCCGATAGGTATTCATGGAAGTCCAAGAGGAATCTATGTCTAGCAGTGGACGTCTTACGGCTGAAATGATGATGATGATATTCATTTTTAATGAAATTTAATTCTACTGTAAATTTAATAATATTAAATAAGAGATTAAAAAAATTAATTATTGTTAAAATAATTATAAAAGTTAAAAATTAAAATAATTATTTAAATATGATTACAATTTTAACTTCTATGTTATTCAGTATGATATTAATTTGCCTTTTATTAAAGTAAATAATTATATAGATGTATGTAGTTGAGATGTTATTTACAAATAGGTGTTGGAAGGGTTTAGAACTTTGTAAATAACGTAGTGGTTAAGTTTTTATTACATTAATTTTGTTGGAAACGCAAATGTAAACAACCCCATCGGAAAACTGGGACAATTTTTATAATTGTTCATACCTTTTATCCATATATAATATGTAAATGCATGTTGTGTCCAGCAGAGGACGATGATGATGTACATAATAATGATGCACAAACATAAATATTTATCTATGAAATATATCCACATATAACTATAAAGATTGACTTGAAAAAAAATACCTTTTACTATATTACAGTAGCTTTCCTTAGCTTTAACAAGGAATAAGTTTATCTTATCGATCAAAGTCAATAAGACTGTTCGCCAAGCGGTGGGATTAGTAGCGAGACAGAAACTCGAGCTAGCTAATTCCTATCGAAGTCTTAGTGCATGGATTATGTGTCAATGACTTTACAATTTACGGCTATCTTGTAAGAGTTTTTTAATCTTGGAATCGTACAGCAATTTGTCTTATGTAAACTGAAAACACAACAACGTAAACACAGAGAATCCTTCGTTTTATTTTATCTTAATTACATCCTTGTTTTAAACCTAAGCGCCCCTATTTTATACTTAGTTTAGGTTTAACTATAAAGGTATTTCTGATGTTGTAGAAGGTAATCTTTGAATCTTCTGAACCAATCTTTTAAAAATTATTTTACTATTAAAAAGCATACTTCCAATAGACCACGTTTATTGTGAGTAAATAATTTGATAAATGAAATAGCTTTTTCATGTTAGGCGGTTACAAAGTAGTCGAAGAAAATATGGTCAAACGATGTTTCTTAAGAATGCTGCCTTAACAATGAGATATATAGGATTGAATTCTAGAGAAAATTTGTAGACCTTGAAATTGCCGTTACAATTCGCCATAGCATATATCTAACTTACATATTTTATATGCCAAAACAACGTTAGCCGACTTATATAGTAATTTATAAAATAACAACTTTATAATTTATTAAGATATTGGTAGCACCACTACAATTATATTTTAGATTCTTGTTCAATCTTGGTGTAGTGGGTAATGACACAATATTTTCTGCCTGCCTTAATCTTCTTTAAACATTGATATGACGGGTATGTGGTCCATATTCGTTTAAAAACTATAGTTTTTGAATGGAGTTTGTTGCTAGAGGTATTCTACAGTGTGGAGGATTTATTCAAACTTAATTCTCTAGTACTTGTACTGTGTTTCACAGAGTGAGTGAGGATATAGGAGGCTCTTAAAAATACCGCTTAAGTAGCTAAAAAGCCAGCAATACAACCAATGCGTGGACTATGGCTCAGATGTCCATGGGCGCCGGTGTTGTACTACTACTTACTATATAGGATACCCACCTGCTCCGTTGTCATTCTCAAGTAATTGTAGTATTCTCAATGTAGTATCTATGAGTTTAATTCAGCATAATGGAAGAAAGGATCAGATGGAGTTTCAGTGATTGTTTGGAAGTGATTTTCGATCGTCATGATAAATTCATATATTTGCAAATGAATATCCGAACCAAACTTTCTCTTAGGGCTGATGGAGTACACAAGAATGTATAAAACTGGAAATTGGAAAACTGAAAATACGCTTCTGGTAATTAAATCAAATTACTTATAAAATAATCTTACGGCTGATATGATGATGATGATACCACGTGCTCACAGAAGCGTGAAACAGTACTTGTACACTGTTTCGCTTAGTGAGTGAGGATATTGGAGGCCCTGAAAATATTCGTTAAAGCAGCACTAAAGGCCGGCTACACAGTCAAAGTACGTGTTTGTATATAGTCTGTACTTTATATTTTAAGACTATGTAGACTTATATAACATCTTACACTGACGTATATTTTCCTCGAAATTGATTGCATACATCTTCTACAATTAGATTAAATTTCAATTTTATAGCAGTATTGTCAAATTTTGTCATTATTGCATCAGTATGTAACTTGATCTCAATGAAAGTGTGATAGTTACTTTAAAAGACAAAAGTCCAGCTGATATAACAGTTTAAAAGCAGTAACAGCCCTGCAATGAATCAATATAATGGCCGATAATTTCGATAAAAGCTACTCCATGAAAACCATTTACTACGAGCTGCGTCAATCTGACAAATTAATCTCACATTCACTGAAATTATTCACGAATATTAATAACTCAGACTCAGCAATATACTACACTAGTTGATTGCAACTTCCCATACATATTAAGACCAGACGAAATTTATACCATTGAAATCTTATTGCTAATAAAATGCTAATTAATTAATATATTTTAATAAGTAATATTTATTTATACAAATATCATGTACTAAAAAATAACTAATTCTTACACATGCACGTGTAAATTTAATTTAAACAAAATCATGAAATTATATTTCCTTGAAATAGGAACCTTTGGAATAGATTATTTTTTTCTAAATTAGATACTAAAAATATACCAAATTTGGAAATTTTCTTACACGTAGTATAATATATAAATAAATATTATTGCACAGACCCGTCTCTCCGAGTATTCTGAACGGCAAAACTTTTATAGCTGCGATTTCGCTGTGCTAGAACGCTCTCATAATAATTAGTATTTAGCTTAAAGGCGTGTGCAAATGAAGACACAGGGTGTCTCGTTTAATCGCTACTTGCGATACAATTAAAAAAACGACATTTACAGCGCAACTCAGTTGGATATTACCGGAAAGTCGCTGCTACGCTGCTGAAATACATTATCTTAAATGAAAATCCTGCACTAGACAACTGCATACAATCTTATTAACATCATACGATAAGACATTTAATTTCACATAAATATCCCAAATAAAACAACAAAAGACATGGAAATCTTCATCTAAAGCCATATTTCTAGCAAATTATAACTTATATATATCGGACAACGGACGGTCTCCTTTATAGTAAGAGAACATCGCCGCCCTTGAACAACCAGGTCACAGTGCGCGCATTGGTTGCCAGCTTTTTTCGCCGGTTAAGCGGCACTTTTAAGGGCCTTCGATATTCTCACTCACTCTACGAAACAGTACAAGTACCGTTTCACGCTGAATATTCTGTGAGCCTGTGGTATCACAGGTGTAACAGTATTAAGACACTCGCCCGGCCATTCTTCTTCCAGAGACCGAATAAATTATAACATCAATTATAACTGTCTGGACTGGGATTCTCGCTTCATGGTACACTTTTAAAACCATTAAGCTACGAGGCTCTCAATACTCTTTTAGAAGCAGGTCACCTGACTTCTTGTAGATCCCCACTGCCCCACAACCATAAAATAACTAGGTTTCGTAACATAAAAATACATTTTATTTCAAAATAATAAAAAGAAGCTTTAGATACACTATTTCTAAATGGATTACTACTTCTAGTCTTTACCTAGCACATAAAGATTAAAAATATCGTATTGTATAAGAGAACACGGAAATTAATAATAAGTTGCGTGGTGTGTGCGGTCGTGTCGTGTCGTAATTGAATCTGGCACTTCACTGGTGTAGGCGCCGTGCTGCTGACGTTGCTCAGATAAATTTCACACAACAATTAAATATTTTGTATTATTCAGCGAAATAATAATTGAAAACTGTATGGCAATTTTGAGCGACCAAATTCTTTTCATAATTGAAATATTTTTTCATTTCAAATGACAAAAAGAATTCATTTTTCACAATATCTACACAGTATTTATATCTGTTTAAAACTGAAACAAATATCTAGCAAGTCATAACAAATCTTGTTCTAAAGTCCAGTGTTTCCCAACCTGTGGTCCTCGAACCCCCGGGGTTCTTCATGTATTTGTATGGAGGTCTGCGTTGTCATTTCTGGAACATAAATTATAAATGTTAATAATAACCAAACTAAATGCCTAATGTGTTTTTTTTTAATAAGGGATTAAGATAGATAAAGATTTTTATAAGTTTAATAAGGGCTGAATTAGGTTGAGGTACGCTGCCATAGACGCATCTACCACGTTATAATAAGTAATTGTAAATTATTGATTAGAATAAGTATTTAAAACTTTACAAATTATATTTATAAGGTTATGTTAATAATAACATAATCTTATAAATCATTTTTATAGTAATTTATTATAATCATTTAATATACATTAAATTTAATGTTACTTTATAATAAAAAATTAAATAATTTTACATCCAGTCATAAATACAAACAAAATATGATAGAAATCTAATAAAAGAAAATAACAGAAATACTTCAGAGCGCTATTTTGCAGAAGATTTTAATTTATATAAAGCTTAAAAGCAATAAAGGCTTAGAGAATGTATATTGTTTCCCGGAAAGTATCCAGCTATAACAATCTAGACACAATAGACTAAGGATCTTAATAGAATCTTAAAAGTGAACACTTGCTCTCAAGTGTTCTTTTGAGCCAGTTCGCCCACGTAAATCCGAATAAAGGCGCTGTGAAACACTGCACTGCACCTAAATCCGCTTATTTCTTCAATCTCGACAATTTCATATACCAGTAAATAGTGTTATGTTTTACCTATGTTAAATACATAGAATGTATTTAACATAGTATATATTATATATTTAATATAATATATAATTATAGTATATATTTAATGTAGGTTGAACAATATTTTAAATTTAACAACTTAGCTTTGAAATCGCCAGTTCAAAAATATTTATTACAAATTGTTCTAAGCATATTTGAATAAACTACTATAAAATATTATTCTGGGTGAATAAAATTTTACGCCATAAAAACAAAAAAGAATCCCCAACTAGTAAGTTCATAAAAAGTATATCTTAAAACCACGAAGCAATTTAACTAAAAGCGACCACATCTGCACTTGTATAATATAAATATCGACTGTTGCCACAGCCAGGCGGAATGTACAGCCTATATTTGGTTTTAGCAGTTCTCTTAACCGAAATAAAAATATATACCTGAATACACAAATCACAGGCGTACTAAATCGAGAAATTCACATTAATTTGGGCATGAACATAGGCCTCTAAAAATATAACTTTAATTATAAATGTAGCTTTAAAGTAAAAAGTATAAACTTTTTTATGGAAATAGTGGCAAACGAGCAGGACGGCCATCTACAATAAGCGATCCTCCGCCCATGGACACCCTTAGCCTAGCAGAGCCGCGGATGCGTTGCCGCCCGAGGGTAAATATGCCTTATATTTACGCTCTTTTCTTGGAGATATCCAAGTGGTACTGGTTTGAAAATACCTCTGCTAGTAGCTTACCACAGAACGGTGGTGCGCGGTACAAAACGCCTTTAAAAATGCTTAGTTGTGGAACGATTAACATCGAGGTGATAAAGATGAAAAAACTTATGTTGTGTATGAAAATACTTTTCATATTACACATTTCCTCTTTCATTTGCCTTCATTTACAAATTGATACAGTATAAGGTGTATGCTTCAAGACCAAACAGCCCACGGCCCAGCATTGAAGCCGCAGCCCGCAGGCCGCAACCCAGACTCGTTGAAACTTTCCGAAGTGCACTTAACGCGAGAGTAACTTATGAAGTGGCAGGCGTGATGCACTACCGATATTAATATTGTTCTGGATTACTCGGTTTATTGCCAAAGCATTATAAATATTGTTTCTCGCTGATATCGTTAAATATAATAGATGCATTTTAATCCAAAAATAACTACTCAGTGAAATTTTTGTTACTACTGATATAATAGTCGCTATTTTTAGTATATCAAATTGAGTTGTAAGAAACATGTAATGGTTGAATTGAATCTCTTAATATGTGCATTTCACTACTAATATTAAACACATTTAAACACATTAATTGAAAAAATGACGTTCTATCAGAATTTTACAATACTTTTCTACATTACAGTATGATAATTTATTTATAATTGCAAACTTACATATATACTTGAGAATTTTTTTTTAAATAATTTCGTAAAATTCTGCTGAATATAAATAGTTCTAGGAGATTACATTCGCTTAATCTATTTCAATTTGATAGCCATCAACTCGAGTTATCTGTTCAGCGAACTTTGACGTAGATAACTCGACATTCAGGTATTGCATTAACAGAATATAATTAAACCATACCTAAATAATGCATACCTTATGAAAAATACATCTACGAAATACATTATATTTTAGACGGCAGAATTAATTTAATATATATTAAAACTCTGGCAATTAAAATCTTTTTCGTATTGAAGTAACGAAAAATAAATACTCAAATCTATTCAAATTCAACAGATAAAATACATTATAACTAAAGTTGAACATGACAGAACTGTTTCTATCAAATTACTTCACAATCATAACATTGTTAGTACAATGTTAATTAGAAACGTCAACTTTAATTAAGATAGGTTGAACATTGATGTGAGCACATCTGCAATATTATTAAGAATTATCTCCGCTGAGTCTTTCCCAGCTCTTGTGAAACACGGCGGCGTCTTGACGTGCTCTTTGTGGCGCTTCTTCATTTCTCGCTCTTTGTGTTTATACCCCCTCCCCTCCCCACAGTAGCACAACCTTAATATCCGGCCTCGCGTAATTAATTCCTGCCTCTACATTTTTTCACATCATTTCAAATTAACAATACCAAGCCTCGTACAATCTTGAGCAAAAATCCAACATTAAATAGAGAATCATTAGAGATCCTCATAGCTTAGTGGTTTAATAAGTTTACCATCAAGCAAGAGTATCGGGTTCGAAACTCCGACAAATGTAAATTATAATTTATTCGAAAGGGCTTTGACAGTGCCCACGCGAGTTTTTAAATATTGTCGCACCCGTGGAAGAGCCATTCTGAAGTAAACGCTAACGTACTAATTGGACCGGCTCATCCGAAGTTATAACATAACAGAGCTCACAGATACTCAACGTGAAATAGTAGTTGTACTTGAAATGGTACTTGTACTTTTTTTCGCTGAGTGCGTTAGGATACCCGCGGAGGCCCTTAAAATACTACTTAAACGGCGTATATAGCCGGCAACACCGCATGTGCGGACTATAACATGATTGTCCATGTGAAGTGGATTATCTCTCATTTCTCTTAACGTCTAGAAAACCCACCTCTTCTATTTTCCGCTATACGATAACAAAGGCAATATAATCATTGAATCAAAGCCATCTAAAGAATTATCTTTAATATCTGAATCTGAATTAAAGAATAATCTTTATAAATTTGTATTATATATCAAACATGAATTTATTTCATTTTATTTTGTATTTCCATATATGTTCATAATTTAAAAGGCATTTATAGAAAGGAATAAAAAAAATTATCTTTGTATTACTGTTAAACGTCAATCTAGATTTGTGATTGCTTCTAAAGACACAATAACAATTGAAATCATAAAAATATATTTCAAATACATAGACATTTCATTTTATAGTGTCTCCTAGATCACGCTTCGCAACAAAGTCATATTGTTTCCTTAACAGTTTACATAATAATTTTACGGACAAGTCAAACTAACAAAACGCCCTTCAGGGCCGGATGTTAAAAACATTTAGATTTGTAAGCTATAGCATATAATATATATAAATTAATTGTGCCAGAGTTTCCAATTAAACAATACGTATTGTTGTACGGAGGGGAGGCAATATTCCTTATCAAATAACAATCGTCTATACTGAAATTACAATGAGCGCGGCTGTAACACGGCTGCCGGTAATTCTACCATTGTGATGAGCCCGCTCCTCATTCCATTGTCTGACCCTCCCCCGACAAAGGTCATGCCTCACCCCCGCCTCTGTCCTAATTCTCTTTGGGTGTCTATACCTAGACAAATAAATACTCCAATATTAGACCCGAAAAGTTTATTAATTATATATAATGTAGGTTCTGACACTGATTTAAGAAACTATTATATTTGTTATTCATATGCAAATGATACTGTTCTCTACATCAATTGTGTGAATATAATTCAATAATCACCTTACTTACATTGTTATGTCATCAGACTGTTCTAAATTTATTAGATATCAGACATGTCATGACTTGAATTTGAATGAACAATTCTTTATTTTAATAGAATTCATGATTATTTTAGTATTTCTCTTATTATTATAAAAGCAAAGCGATTGTGAAATTTTTCGTTCGTTCTACTGAGTTCACTAATTCAGATAGTTTAGTATAAACAGTTAAGAATTAGTAGGTTTAAGTTTAGCATTATAATTTTGTACCACAATATTATTAATTGAATAAAGTAGTTTAATTGTGATAAAAAAGCGTTTTTCTATGCGAAATCGTAAGCGTTTTATTTATAGATACTCTCTCGTACTCTTTGTACATGTTTTTATATATGAAACAAAGTTGTATTTCACCCGTGGGAAAGCCATACTGGCGCACTGATTAGGTCGGCTCGACCGAAGTGATACCACGGGCTCACAGAATACTCAGCAAGAAATGGTACTTGTACTGTGTTTTGCCGAGTGAATGAGGTTATGTAAGACTCTTGAAATTTTACCGTTAAAGCGGTATAAAAGCCAGCAACACAGCCAAAGTTCGGTTGTCTACGGGTGGAGGTGCTCTATCCTAGTTCTAGCTAGGAGGCCCACCTTCTCATTTGTCCATTATACCATTAAATAATAATTAAGAGATAATATATCTATACAACACTCGTATATATAAAAAAGTTAATTCTACATGCGATGTTTTAGTTTATTTTTAATACTACTGTAATACTTATGTTCCCAAATAAATAATATAAAAGAATAGCAACTAATCAATTTAATGTAGGATATTTCTGCAAACTTTTTATATGACTGTGTATATTGGAGAACGTGTAGCGATTACTAGATAGCAAATAATTGTTTTGCTTCTCAATATGCCGAATATAAATTTTATTTCACTTTTACGGAATAAATTCAAAAACCACATTAAAATATACTTATTTTTCGTTAGCGGTTAAACACAAAATGCACAACTTTCCACATATTTACATAGTAGTCTTTAAAGTTCTTAACGATGTTCGTTTGCCGATCGATGCCCGATTGCCTCACAAAACCAAGGTGAAATGAGATCCATACATGAGCCGAAAATGGGTTCCTTCCTGCTCAACTAATTTTATGTTCTAACGCCAGCAATACCTACCCGTGCCGCAATTTTACGCACCACCACGCGCCGCCCCCGTTCGGTCAGCTACACCGTAATGTTATCCCCTAATACCATACTTACGATCTTCTTACGATACAGATTTATTTCCAATATCAATATATTCTGTATACTGTTGTTTTTATTATTTATACTCTACAAGGAAATATTGAAAGTTTTCTACGAAATAATTGCTTCTTAATAGTGGATATGGTTAGAAAACACTGCCGCCCATAGAGAGCCGCATTGCAGTTGCCGGCTTTTTACGCCACTTAAACGGCATTTTTAAGGGCCTCCGATATCCTCACTCACTATCAAGAAACAATAGAGCCACCGTTTCAAGTACAACTACAATAATTTCACGCTGGGTATTCAAAAATATTAATTATAAAGTATAGATAATTTTTAATTGAAGTTTATTGTTATTAGAATCATTTTATTATCAAAGTAAGTCCATGTTATTATTTATTATAATTCACCTATTAACATGTTGTCATTAATATATTCAATCAAAATTATATCTCAAAACGATTGTCATGAAAAAATTGTAAAGGGTCGTACTACAAAAAAAAATTCTTAAAAGAAATTGTCTTTTGAGATTTGGACGTTAATTTGTACAAAAGTATGTAAACACATAGCATATCAAAATTAAGCCCGGCTTAGTTTTATCTGTTTTTCTCAGATCTGAGCATCAGTAAATTTAGTTTTTAAGACAACTATAAATACCTAAGTGAAATATTTCATCGGCTATGAGATTTAGTCGTCATTTTAATAATTCAGTTGTTCTATTTTTTCCTTTTTTTATGGTATCAGTGGACAACGGAAAAATTATGTCTCCTATATGATAAGAGAACTCCGCAGCGCATGGACAACCGCGCTATCATTTAAAGTACAACTACTATTTCATGCTGAGTATTCTGTGAGCCCGTGATATCACTTCGGACGAGCCGGTCCAATTAGTGCATCCGCATATGCTTCAGCAAGGCTCTGCCATGGGTGAAAAATTGATTCTTCCAATTTATACTTTCAATAAATGAAGTAATATAATAATATCACGTTTTAAAAAAGTAATAATAGAGAAACATATTTTCAATTTGCAAACAACTTGAATAAAAATCGTTTTAAGCGCAAGATTGCGTTGTACGACTCCTTAATGGAATGTACACACGCGGAGCTTGATTGCTTTCCGTCTACGCGATATTATTCTTCAACTAATGTTCTACCAGGATATTGCGACCGAATTCTTGTGCCCACTAAAAGTGCGTTAAGGTCCACTCTGCGAAATAGCTGCCAGTAGGTATTACCAAACCAATACGACTTGTGAACCTTCAAGAAAAGAGCGCACATATTCCTTAAAAGCCGGCAATGCACCCGTGGCTCTGCAAGGGCTAGGGGTGTCCATGGGCGTTCCATTTCTATAGTTACCATAAAAAGAGGTTTTTACCAATAGCTATATACGATTTTTCTAATTACAGGAGCCAAATACACAGAATGTTAATAGAGATTTAATGTTAGTTTTAACCCATAATACATTCAAACTATATTTTATATTATTTAAACAGTTTATGGTTTATACTATTCAATAGATTTTTTAAATTCATCAATAATTTTGTCCTTTTTCACCTCT
The DNA here is from genome assembly GCA_018230265.1 of Delias oraia. Taxonomy (NCBI): domain Eukaryota; kingdom Metazoa; phylum Arthropoda; class Insecta; order Lepidoptera; family Pieridae; genus Delias; species Delias oraia. The sequence continues at coordinate 15,200 of DWCF01000480.1, forward strand.
TTTAAGTATTTTTCTTTTAATTTTTTGTTTGTTAGCTTTTTAAGGTTTACATCATTTTATTGATTTAGTGATTCAGTGTGAAAGCGTAATAGGCGGATAGAATAGATATGAGCTAAATTTCAAAAAAATTTAATACCTTATAAATTTACAGTAATATTATATAAATCAGAATAATGTTAGTTAATTTCCTGGCTTCGTGTTTATTAGCGCTCGTAAATACCGAGAAGGTGAACCCGCCACCCTCTCTACACCCAAACATGTGGAAAGGTCTAACATTGTTATGTTTCAAACGTTTAAAACACTAACCCTAAAATTATCATAATTCATTTTAGATTCTTCTTTTTATAAAAGTGAAAAGATGTTATTAAAGCTGATTTAATAATCAATTGAATTCACATTTGGATTCAAAATCTATAACTTGTAAAAAAGTTATTAAATTAAAAATAATGTTCTCCTATTCATTAATTACACTATAACATTACAGGTACAGCGTTGCTAAGAAGTATTTTAAATTTACTTAAAATTCACATTTTTTTCAAATATCGGAGGAAAAACGAAACGTCAGTGCACAGTATATGGGTGTATGTGCAGTTACAATTTCAATATTCCGATATGAGACAGCCCGCCGGCGAAGCACACCCCTGATACTAGTTATTGCGGCACTTTATTAAACCCTGCACTTTTATGGAATATTTCACTTCATAAAAGGCAACGAAACACTTTGAATATATAATTTCCAACCTTCAAATATTTTATAACATTTATTTCGGTTTCTTTTCATATTTATTTAAAAAATGGAATTGTACAGTACATTTATTTATATAAAAATACATGTTGTCTAAGGCTTTTTTATAAATATATTATTTGTTACATATTAAATTTACTTAAGCAACAAAAATACAAACATTAAACCTATAATTTATCTTAACAGATTATTATCTACTCAAAACTATGAGACCATTTTTTTAGGTGAGAATTATTTAAAAATATAATATAAGCCATTGTTTCTTCACTATTTTCCATGAGACTCAAATGAAACGAATTATAGACGTGATCACCTCAGTGTATTCATTTTAACAGTATTCATGAACTCGACTTCCCTGAATCAACTGAATCTAATTGGTGTCTTTCCATAAGTTTAAACACAGCTAGAGACGTGATCGCAATATTTCATTCCACGAAGAAAGCCAATTTACCGGACCCAATGAAACCTTAACTAACAAAAGAAATTCCTCAGCAGAACCAGCGCAGTTTAATCTAAGACGGGAACCGGCAAAAACTATTCTATTGATAAATCACCCGTTCACCGCTATCAACGTTTCCATTCATTAGACTTGCTTAAACCATCTCTGTGCCACACAAAAACTACCCAGAAAATATCTAATGCGATTGCTATAGCTTTCATAAAATAGCTGAATCACGACATTTACACTTCCCAATCAATAGACAGAATTAACAAATCAATAATCTATGAAAGATAACTCTTATTCATTCAATGTCATTAAATGTTTCTCTCTCTCCAACTTTGATAATAATTTCAAGGACCAAATTTAATAGTTACTAGACTAGTAGACTTAATATATCAAAAATGGTTTTTAACAAATAGGTTATTATAAAAATTGTTATGTTTTAACAATTAAATGAAAATTAATGAATAACAAGAACTGTGTGAAGGATAAAAATAAAATTGTTATCAATTATTAACTAAAAAGTTGTGAATAAATAAAATATTTATTAATGAAAGTTCAAATGACTCATACTAGATGACCATTCAAAAGGCGAGCGAGATACGATAAATTGAAAAAAATTGTTACGACTTACTTCCACCTCCCCGGAGTACGTTGTACTGAAGTTAATCCAGCACTGAACATTAGTTGCCGTCTCATTTGACACGCGATTTATTGCCGGCCACATTCACTCCGACTTCACTAAATTTTGCTGAGCCCTTTGCCTATTTCGTTTTTCGTTACGAGATAATTCTAAATAATGAAAGATATCCACTATCTTGAAGTGTATCTATTTATTTTAACATTTTTTCTTTACTAGATTCTGTGAAATTATGGTTTATCTGCCGCGCCATAATCCATGCTTTGGTTGTATTACCGGCTTTTAATGCCGCTTTAACGGTATAATTCCAGGGGCCTCCGATATCCTGTCTTACTCAGAGAAACACTATACAAGTACAGTTTCACGATGGTGTTCTGTAAGCCCGTGGTATTCAGTGGTATTGTGGACGGGCCGGCTCAATTAAGGCATCATCGTATGTTTTCCATGGCTGTTTCAAGGGTCTACATACAATATATATTTCTAAAAATTACGATATTTTTGCAATTGTAAAACCATTTACATATCAATATGTAACCTACACTAACTGAGCGTAAATAAAAATTGTGAAGAGCTATGCAAGTAATAGCAGTAAAATGAAATAAACAGTAATTTTAAACCATCATATGATAAAACACTTTGCATCTCTTATTTATCTCAACAACAATCCTGTCCCAATCTCTACCCGTGAGAGAGCCATGCTGAAGCATATGCGGACGTACTAATTGTTCCTGCTCTTCCGAAGTGATACCACGGGCTCACAAAATAGTCAGCGTGAAACGGTACTTGTGCTGTGTTTCGCTGAGTGAGTGAGGATATCGGAGGCCCTTAAACATGTCACTTAATCGGCGTAAAAAGCCGACAACACAACATTTGCTCGGACTGTGGAACGGTTGAAAATGAGCGGCGGTGTTCTCTTACCATATAAAAGACCCACCTGCTCCGTTGTCCGCTATACTATAAAAGTTTATAAACTTAACAACTTTATCATATAGTGATTAACTAAAAGTTAATAACAAGCATGATCGACTAAACATATCAAACAGGAGATTTGTACTAAAAGTCAAATACATACTGTTTATTTTTTTAAAATATATAATTAAAATATTTACATATCAAAATATGTATATAATATATATAAGTATGAAATAAGTAAATTCAGCTTTTTGAGCGCTATTTAAAAAGAAGTGAAAAGAAAATACTAGCAAACCGAGTTAGATGTTAATTTTGAGTTGGAGCAATTTCGTCCTAGAATTTTTTATCTTCTATGTAATCTAATATTGTGTAAATAAAATTTTGCACATCAATGACATTTTGCCTTTAAAATATACTTTAACTCTGTGGGTATAATAAGCAAGCCCAGGCGATGTTTAATTTAACTGTCTCCTCTATGGCATTTACCTACTTTTGTTAGGAAATGTATTAATTGTCTTTATGTTTATACAAAATGATTTCATAAAATTATCGACATGGTACTCTCATTATATTTAAAACTTTCTCATTATTGGTCCATCCGTTTATGAGAGACACAGACATATTTTACATAACACTCTGCTTTTTAAATGGGGGGTTAATATATTAAGTAAAACAATATTGTACGTTAATGTCATTGCTGGTACTCAAATGAAGAATAATACGCGTATTCCGCTCACGCGTCGCTTTCGCTAATTACTCGAGTGATTGCGGACGAATGAATAAGGTACAAACTAAAGCGGATATAAGTGCATGCTGATTTTATTAAGATTTTTGAGAGCCTCGTGTCTAAGTGGTCTAACAGGTCTACGATGAAGCCAGAGGTATCGGGTTTGAATCCCGGTCCGGACAATTAAAATTTAATTTATAATTTATTTTTATTTATGAATTATAATTTAATTTATAATTTATTCGGTCTCTGGAAAGGCTTGACAGTAGCCGAATGTCTTAATACACACCCGTGGTAAAGTCATGATGAAGCAAATGCTGTCGCCACAAATTGGGCCGGCTCGTCCGAAGTGGATATTATGGCCTCACAGAATACTAAAAGTGAAACGGTTACTTGTGTTTCGCAGAGTGAGTGAATATATCGGAGGCCCTTAAAAGTGCAGATAAGCGGCGTAAAAAGGCGGCTACACAACCAATGCGCGGACTGTGGCGCGGTTGTCAGTGGGCGGCGGTGTTCTCTTACCATATAGGAGACCCACACCTGCTCCATTGTCCTCTATACAATTTGAAGTAGTAATATATTACGTATCTCCTTCGACATTTTAATATAAAAACAAAAAGTATCTACAAAGTTATTTGAGATTGTGGACTGTGTAGATCTTTAATAAACTTGCTTTTGGTTTATTAAAATCAGGATTAAAAGCAGCGATAAGATTTTGTCTATATTGTTAATAACTGATTTAATATTCCGCTTGGTTTAGACTAAGACTTCCATTAATCGATTCAAAAGACATTGGCGTATTATAGGCATTTTATTTAATTATATTTAATTTAATAAAATATGTTGTGATTTGGAAAGGAAGCTACTTTCATACGACGAGAGTATAATTTTTAAAATTCGGTCACTCGATAACATTCCAGAAATTAATGAATTTTAACATTCACATTCCGGCTAGTCCGAAGTGTTACCACGGACTTACAGAATACTCAGCGTGAAACGGTAGATGTACCGTAGAATGAGGACATCGGAAGCCTTCAAAATATTTATGTTGGAGGAGTTATGTTGGAGGATGTTATGTTTTAATGGAGGAGGTTATTTATTATGATAAGAGAACACCGGCGTCCATAGACAACCGTGTCACAGTCGAGGCATTGGTTATGTTGCCGGCTTTTTACGACAATTACGGCAATTTTAAAGGCCTCCGATATCCTCACTCACTCAGCGAAACACAATATTCTGTGAGTTTAGAGTTCATATTTATAATTTAGCAAATATACTTAGTGTAGTGAAAAAGTAAATATGTTCCCAAAGTGTTTACCTTGTACCTCGCGTGAAGCGTATTGTAAGCGCAGGACAAAACGCGGCGGCAGTGCTGTGTTCCCCGGAGGCTCACCCCTTTTCGCCCCCACGGAGTACTGTCATCGAGCCTGATGGATGAGACGCTTTATTATTCCGACTCTCTCGTAAATTACACCGCGATTTGACTTCAAGCTTCAATACAGCTCATAATGTGTGATCGTAGTTAGTCAGACTTAATTACTGTGGATATTAATTTGCTAAAACAATATTATTGCAATGTAAGGCTGTATTCTGCAGCCGGCGCTAGGGGCGATATTACAAAGCGTTTGAGTTATTATTAAGCTATGTGCCAGGGCCAGGGATTTTATCGATTTCATAAATAAACAGAAGGGATTTCGTTTTTGTTCACTGCTCAGATACAATGCGTATTAAAATTTTATCGCTCTTTTGCATAGATTTTCATCAACGATGAAAATTGTATTTTTCTTGTTTGCTACTTTTTAAAATATTAACTAAGATTGCGTAGTTTTTTTACGTTTCAAGACATACTTTTCGTTTATATTAATCCTATCAAGATTACTATGAATATTGGTATTAAGATAGGAGTGTATTTAGAAAGAAAACGTATGTTTCTTTAAAATAAATTATCAGCCACTATTTTTTATACAATTGGTGTAAAACGAGCAGGAGGCTCACCTAAGGTAAGCGGTCCTCCGCCATGGACACCTCCAGGCCTTGCGGAGCCGAGGGTGGGTTGCCGGCTTTTATGGAAAATGTACGCTTTTTTTCTTGAAAGTCCCCAAGTCGTATTGGTTTGGAAATACCCCTGCTGAATGTTAATCCCACAGAGAGGTGGTGCGCGGCACAAAATGTTAAAATAAAAATTAACAAATTAAAATGTACTATTGTTAAAATACTGTATTTGTCTATATAGACGATAACATTTGAGTATTCATTCTTTTGAAACCCACAATGACACAAAGATAAGCTCTAGAATTATGCAATTGATAGACTAAATCCAATTTAAAAATAAAAATTTGAGCAAGCAGCAATTTATTTATAAAATCGAGAAAGTGGTCGCAAATAAATACAATTCACGGTACATTTGGCTAATGCGGTTGCACTAATTTGATAGCGTGGCATTACTGTGAGTAGGTACTGGAATGTACCGCAGGACCCAACAATGTTACTGGTCATTCCATTCAATAGTAACGCGATTCCAATACGTTCGGATATTCCCTACTCCTTTTTACTACAATTAATTCATTTTAATAAATATGAATAATTATTTAGCCAATCGCCTTACAAACAAAACATGAAACACAAAACATATATGTTCACTAATAAACACATTTTGATATTTTTAACTCTATTTATGATATCGTTACAAATATAATACGTAAATATTGACTGATTTTTTTTAAATAATGATATTTAATCTTTGAAACAAAATATAATCATTTAGGAATGGAAATCGATTGAATTATTAAAAACTTACATAAAATTACGTACATAAACTTATCTTTATACGTGGAGATAGATGCACGAATTAAGTATGGAGATGTAGAGCAGCGGTCAGTGATTGTTGCAAACCTTAACCGCAAAAGCAAATGAGTAACCTGATTGTACTGACCAATGTTTAAGTAGCGGTGTCTCTTGTGCTTTGTCGTACATATATTATTCATTCTATAGCGGACAACGGAGCAGGTGGGTCCCCTATATGTTAAAAGAATACCGCCGCCCATGAACAACAACAATACAGTCCACGCATTGGTTGTGTTGCCGGATTATTACGCCACTGAAGCGGCACTTTTAATGGCCTCCGATATCCTCACTCACTGTAAAACACAGTATAAGTACCGTTTCACGCTGAGTATTCTGTGAGACCATGGATCACTTCGGACGAGCCGGCTCAATTAGTGCGTATTCGCTTCAGCATGGCTCTCCCACGAGTGCGACAATATTAAGGCTCGCGCCCGGCCACTATCAGGCCCCTTCCAGAGACCGAATAAATTATAAATTAAATTATAATTATCCGGATCGATTCGAACCCGATACCTCTCGCTTCATGGTAAACTTTTAAAACCATTAAGCTACGAGGCTCTCAAAAAAGTAAAAAAAAGTTGTAATGTTTCGCTAGTGTCACGAAGCTTAATGCGAGTAATTAGTACGACTATTAAAATGATCATCGATCAACAAAAAAGAAATCCCTTAGTGGTGGACTCAAATCAAACAAGAGAGAAAATAAATCATTTTCCTTATTACTATTTGATGTTTTTAAAGTATGCATTTTTAATATATTAAATTGGGTTTATTCGAAACGAATATAGAAATTGATTGATTTTATTTTAGATTACAGATAAAATTTCTATACTAAATGTTATGAATGAAAATAATGTAATTTTTTATTCACTCTGATAATGTATTAACATTTGCATACCAAGTAGAATGTTATCCCGGTGCTTTCAAGCAAGTAAATCACTTCATAAAGTTACGAATTCTAAGAGATAAACAGTTTCAAAGTGAAAATTGAAATTTATTTGTGGTCTGATAATAGTTTACACAAAAATTTTATAAAATCTAGTTTGAGAATAATGATTTGTTCCTGTTTCATCTGGATTTTAACCTGAGCACTGTTCAATATGCATCATTTTGGAATATTTCTAATTTAACGTTATGTAACAGAAATTTTAACTCAATAGTTGAGGCGACTTGGCTAAACGTACATTGTATGAATTTTCGTGAGAGAAAATTTAAACATTTCGTATATACCTATTTCTTTTTAGAAGTATTAATAAATTTTCTAACGGTATCCCAAACTGCAATTCTTCCGTGAACTTAGTCCATGAGGTTTAAAAATGTATGAAACTTTGTTCCAACGTCTCTTTGTTTTTAATGCTTTCGTAAAGTTAGTTTGAATGGCGCACTTTTTTCTCAAGTCTTGGCTAGATAATGCAGCCATTGTCACGAGTGAAGAGGTTTTGAATTGAGGTGATAGAAACTGTCACTATTATTATATTATATAAATCGAGATATACATTAGGTAAGACTCTACTTTAGGTTTGATATATATATCATATACATCTATCTTTTCAGAATAAATTTAAGCAATATCCAGATACTATTAGAGAATTTTGTGTATCTCAAAGTGAGGTTATTCAAAGTTATATGCTAGCTGTATTACTTTTAGGTTAGATTCGATTTGTTATATGATTGTTACTATCACTTGTATTCTCGCCAAGTTTATCACATTATTATATTGTTTTATTGAAATTTAGATTTATGCCTACTGCATTATTTTTAAGTTGGGTTTTTTATATTATTGTAACAATAATATTATTAGTTTTATTATTATTTGCACAGCTTTCCAATCGAACAAGATTGGCGCTAAACGCAAAATTGGCGGCACCTTTAAGTATACTTTAACCATACAATATTATGTTAACATTTACATCCTCTCTTATCAAATCTGTAATAATTTGCTGATAATAGGCATGTTTACATATGAATTACCATCAAATATATTCAAACAAGTCGTCTGTCGAGCTGTACACAATACATCAGTGTCAAGCCGCGGCTCGGCTGATTGATTACTGCGTTAATTAACGATTAACTTGAACAGTTTGTAATAATTCTGTAACAGAACTAACTCCTAGCAGATTTATTTCTAAGTAACGTTTTTATGTATATATGTAAACTTGTTTAGTATTTTTTAGTAATTTAAAATTTTGTTTTATTTAGCACATTAGTTTTAAATCAGTTGTAGGATCTGTTTCATTTATGAGTTCAAAAAATATAATCTATTAAAAATATTTGTTGAGTTTTTTTGTTTAATTGTGATTCCGAATTCAAAACTACAAAATGAAAAATAACTAAATTATATGTGTGTGTTAACCGATTCACTTGACTTGTAATTTCTATAAATTTTAACTTTTCTTAATTATTCTTATATCAAAAATCCTTTCCAATTATATCAAAGAACACTTACTTTTACATACTTTTAGTATGCCTAGGAAGTAGTTAGAAGCATCAGAATTGTTCCATTGGAGTAATAAAGAGTATTGAGTGGATACGCCATTCTGGCTTCCTGCCAGCACAGTGATCTACAGTTGTGGTTATACTGATGCAGCTGAAGCAGACACCAGTTGTCTTATGAAATTAATTTTTGGTAACTAATTGTGTAACTCAAACTACTCGAGTAACTACTCAAATAATTTATTCATGTATTAACCCTTATATACATAAAACTAACTTAAAAACCCCTGCATCAACTCAAATTAAATAAAACCCTCGTAGCTAAGTAGTTTTTAAGTCTACCATGAATAATAATAAGTAACAAGCTCGAATCCCGGTTCGGACAGTTATTATTTATTCTGTCACTGGAAGAGCGTAATGGTAGCCGGGCGAGTCACGAAAACTGTCAGACCCGTGGAAGAACCATGTTGAAACATATGCTGACACATAAACTGGACCAGCTCTTCCGAATTGTTACCACGAGTTCACAGAATACTCAGCGTGAAATGGAAGCTGTACTTGAGGAAGGACTTTTACTATGTTTCGGTGAGTAAGTGAGGATATTGGCTTGAAAATCCGTCAACACAACCAATATGCGGACTGTAACGCAGTTGTCCATGGGCGGCGTTGTCCTCTTACTATATAGGAGACCCACCAGTTCCATTGTCTACTATACCATAATTAATTTCAATGTAATGTTCAATTCATTTTCAATGTAATTTTAAATGTAATTTATTACACATTTCGCCGTTATGAATACTTATTCAATTCATGAAAATTTTTAAGTGAGAAAATATCGTTTCTTGTACATTACGCATAGTACGTGACATTATTCAGAACTCTGCTGCGGCACAAACCTCGTAGACTCAACTTATTTACTACACAAAATTTGTCATATGTTTAATTTACTTTTTATTAAATAAAAGTAAGAAAAATTGTCAATAATTTTAGAAAATAATGTATAACGCGAGATATTTGATGTAAAATAAATAGAATCAATATATCATATGAATATTTTCTCACACATATTTATAAAGTCATTATCAAAATAATAATAACTTCAATATTTCTGAGAGCCTCGTAGCTTAATGATTTTTAAAGTGCACCATGAAGCGAGTGATATCGGTTTCGAGCCCCGGTTCGGACAGTTATGATTTAATTTATAATTTATTTGGTCTCTGGAAAGGCTGGCAAGTGTCTTAATACGGTTGCACCCATGGGATAGCCATGTTGTAGCATATGCTAACGCACTAATTGGGCTGGCTCGTCCGAAGTGATACCACGGGCATACAGAATACTCAGTGTGAAAGGGTACTTGTACCGTGTTTAGCAGAGTGAGTGAAGATATCGGAGGCCCTTAAAAATGCCGCATAAGAGGCGTAAAAAGCCGGGAAACACCACCAATGCTCGAACTGTGGCGTGGTTGTTCATGGGTGGCGAAGTTCTCTTCCCATATAGAAGAACCACTGTTGTCCGGTATACTATAAAAATATATATGTAAATTTACATTAGCATAAATCTACATAATTGCCGTAATAATGATCAATATTTGTTAAAATCTATTTACATTTTTTTATAAAAATCCGGAGTCTTAGTTCAGATAAGACGTCCTCCACTATTGCACGTCCTTAGCACAGTTGGGCTCCTAGGCCACAGTTGATTCGTTGAAGGTTCTGAAGACTTTTTAAATATAAACTTAAAAAATTAATTTAATTTTGTAATAATACTAAATCCATATAGGTACGTGTATGTGTTTCTAACTAAAACTTGAAAAATCTCATATTAAAAGTAAAAATGCATTCATTATTTCAAAGAAGGGTTAATATTCTTTTTATTTAAATTGCATTTCTTTCATGGTATCTTATATATAGGTAAGCTCCAATAAGAACATCCTTATTTAGTTAAGGTCAATAGATTTGCGTCGAGAGGCGAGCGCTGGCTACTGCAGACAACTGATGGAACTGAGGCCCTTAATTAAACCATTTATAGCCGTCTCTCTCGCACGGATTAAACCTTCGCTGATTACAACGCAAAATGAAAATACTCTGATAGTTAAAATAGTATCAACATAAATGGATTTAATCGTTGCGTATATTGCAATATGTTATAATATTCAAACTGTCTTTATTGTAGTAATAAATCCTCTATCTACATTAATCTTTCATACAATTACAATATACCACATTTTTTTTCCCACGTTATTTAGGATTTCTATTGCAAGATCAACTTAAATTTTAATTATTGTATTTTATTATTTAATTTAATTATTTCAAAATCAAAAATTATTTATTTGGTACGGTATTATTCCGTTTTTTTAAAAGGGTTGATACATTTTACGTAAATTAATGACAGTGCCGAAAAAATTAAACCTTTCAATTATATTTATTAGATATGTAAGATGTTTCGCTTTCATTGGATGAAACTTAGAAGAGTATATATGAAATGTATTTTTGGTTTCACATGTATACAGAATAAGGTAATAGGTACATCTTGTACCGTGACGTAATAGCCATTTGATGGCGAGTTGAGCCCTCTCATGCGGTCTAGCGAGCTTGGATCTTATGCAATACATATACCTCTAGAAATTTACCGCTAACCAGGCTTATACAAATCTATAATTTTGAAATATTATATTATACATATCTTGGAAACATTTTGTTTTATGTTTCATTATCATCATTTCAGCCATAAGATGTCCACAGCTGGACATAGGCCTTCCCCTTGGACCTCCATGAATATCTTTCAGAGGCGATCTGCATCCAGCGTCTTCTGGCGACCTTTATAAGGTCATCTGTCCACCTTGTGGATGGTTTTTAAAGTTTAATTTATATAAATCATTGTCATTATATGATACGTAGCGTGAGTGTAAGTTTGTGTGTAAACTGATTTTTAAAAATAAAATTACTTTATTTCTAACCAATAAAAATACCGTTTCTTTCGAATTTTAATTATTCGTAGACGTTACATCGTTACGTAAGTGCTACGAACTGCTTGCGTTAATTTTATAAGCATACATTAATAGACTACAGGTGTGTATTATATATAAATAATACACATAATATATAAGAAACGTGAGTAGAATTTTAAAAATTTGATTTATCGTTTAAATAATTTTTTAGGTTGTAAGTAATTGCAATTTAAGTAACGAGGGATACCAGAGCACGCCGTTATACTCAATTTATGAGCGAGTTAAAACTTCGAGTTTGGGAGTCTGGCCATTCGTTCTTCGATAGCATCTCAGATAATAGCGCTGGACCACCGCGACGTGATTTATGCTTCTGTTTTAAAAGTGTAATTATGTTACGCTCTATTAAGAATGTTCGTACTAGTTTCCGTGTCAGGAAGTAGATATAACATGAGAAACCAAACTTAAATCATTATTATGTGAATATTATCAATCAATATTATGAGATTATATAATATGAATCAAGTGGTATAAACCCCATTAAACCTAGTTCTAAATATTATAATATTATAAGACAGATATAGTAACATTATAAATGGAGTGCTGTCTAATTTGAATTATTCAATATTTTTTTAATAGTATTGTGGACAACGTAAGTAAGAGAACACTGTAGCTTATGGACAACCACGCCACAGTCCGCGCATTTGTTTTACTGTCGGCTTTTTACGCCATTTAAGCGGCATTTTAAGGGCTTCCAATATGCTCACTCACTCAGCGAAACACGGTAAAGGCACAGCTTCAAATTCAACTACTTTTTCACGCTGAGTATTCTGTGAGCTCGTGGTATCGCTTCGAACGAGTCGGCCCAATTAGTGCATCCGCATATGCTTCATCATGGCTCTCTCACGGGTGTGACAATATTAAGACACTCGCCTGGCCACCTTCCAGAAATGGATTAAATTATAATTTATATTTGTCCGTGATTCGAAACCAATACCTCTCGCTACATCGTATAGTTTCACATTACAAAGAAGTAATTAAAAAGTAGGTTGTTTGCACGCTCGAGCTATCTGGTTGGCAGACTTCTTCAACCGGAAGATAATATCCGGCCGCCTCGAGATGACCGGACATTGTATCCGCGTGTCTTCTCATTGCAAACTTTCTCAATATTACGTTACTTAATTTCTTTGTTGTTGAACGAGTAAATTTTGTCTTGTCTTGGCAACACTAAGAATAGTATTTATGCTTGTTTGTCTCTCCACAAGTTTGTTATAATCATACTTTCTTGTAAAAAGTTTTGAATTATTCGTGAAATTAGGTTTCAATTCAAAGAGAAAGAAAAAAGATTTTTTTATAATTTTTCCTTGGTATATAGATCAAAAATCTCAAGTACTATAGAATTAATAAATCTCATATTTTTATATTTTTTATAGTATTCGACCAGAAGTTAATAATATGAATATAAAAATAATATGAAATTGATCTTCATGTTTCCAAGTTATTCTTCCAATATTAAAAACCAATAGTAGTAATACGTTGGTATTGCGAGAATAGTGTATTATAGTGATGAAGCAAATCATTCCGTAATGGAGGAGCCTATGCTACTTGTCACTTTTTACGACATCTACGAAAATTGAGGTTAATCTATGAACTGAACATACACGGTAGAAAATATTACATAAAAATGATAATCTTTCAATGGGAAGACTACTTCGATGTCTTTGCAAATATTATAATTTTTCTTATAATTATTATTTTTTCTGTCTGACTGTTCTGACTAATTGTCAAGATTTTTCCAGTGTCAGTATTAATACATTTATAATCATAAACCGTAATTTTATTTACTGACATCTGTCAACCTACATACAATAGCACATTTTACTCCTGCCAGCTGTCACGCTAGTACACAAATTGTTACTTTTCACTTTAATTGTTAATCCTTTCCCAAATGTAAACCTCGGAATAATAATCTCAAAAAAGGTTTTTTGGTTCACTGGTATAATTTCTTCCTTTTTTTAAGGTATAGCGGACAATAGGTCTGCTGGATTTCTATACAGTGAGAGAACATCATCGCCCATGGTCAACCGTACCATAGGTTCACGCATTGGTTATTTTGCCGGCTTATTTTTCTTCATTTAACCGACATTTTTAAGGGCCTCCGATATCCTCACTCACTACGTGAAACACTGGAGAAGCACCGTTTCAAGTACATGTACCAATTCACGCTGAGTATTCTGTGAGTCTGTGATATCGCTTCAAACGACCCATCCTAATTATTGCATTAGCATGGCTCTCCCACGCGTGCGCCAATATTAAGACACTCACCCGGCCACAGTCAAGCCCTTCCAGAGACAGTATAAATATTAAATTATAATTTATAATTGTCCATACCAAGATTCAAATCCGATATCACGGTAATCTTATTGTCGCTCAGTCGCCCATGGTAGTCTTATTAAACCACGTAGCTACGAGGTTCTCAAATGAAAACTTTTTAATACTTATACATATTGAGATAATAAATTACAATTTCTCCACCAAAAATGAAATATTTAATAATATATAGTAAAACTTCACCCACATTAAAATATATAGTATCCAACACAATAGATTATTTAAAATTAGTTTTTATTTCTAACAAACCTTTTTGAATAGGTAATATAAATTAAACAATATAAAATTACAAATTTTTATTAAATTGAAAATGTAATGTACAATATATTTCATACATAATAGGTAAGCTTATATTATTATTTTTTTCATCAAGTTAAAGAATAATTATACTAATTGAACGAGTTGACGATAATGAATGTGTTCGTATATTATTTTCATCAAACTGTATGAATAGCTCACGATTCAGATTCACGCCTAACCGTGTACCCGGGGAATTAATATCCGACATCCTTTCCGGGTCAGCGCATCGAGGAGAGAGCGAGATGGCAGCTAATAATCAAACTATGCCCGCGGATCGATCGAGAAACCTAGAAACGATCTATTGTCTTGCAAATGCTTATTTCAATCATACGCATATCCATTTAACACTCACACAACTCAAACCCAACTACAAAAATATTAATATATAATTTAATCAGGCTACACTATTTTTGAAAAATATTATTTTTTATATATTTATTATATATATTTATTTTTTAACTAGAATTAAATATTTCATTCATGCATTTTCGCATTAAATTAATAATTTTCTAGTATTATTCTCACAATGAAAGTGTTTATTTTCATTTGAGACAAAATGGTATATAAGCCTCGTCGCTTAATGGTTTTAAAATTGTACCATGAAACGAGAGGATTCGAATCTTGGTATGGACAATTATAAATTAGAATTTAATTTTTCAGTCTCTCGGAACGGTTTGATAGTGGCCGGACGAGTGCTTAAATACTGTCGCAATTGGGCCGGCTCGTCCGAAGAGATACCACGGGCTCACAGGATACTCAACGTGAAACAGTACTTGAACTATTTTTTGCAGAGTAAGGATATCTGAATCACATAAAAGTGCCGCTTAGGTGGCGTAAAAAACCGGTAACATAAACAATTCGTGGACTGTGGCGCGGTTCTTCATCGTCGTCGCTGTTCTCTTACCATATAGAAGACCCACCAGCCTCGTTATCCGCTATAGAATTGAAAAAAAAATCCGAGAAATCTTGATTTTTAATATTTCAGACTGCTTGCATAATAATAATGTGCATATATATTCGCGGAATGGAATTATTTGGCTGTTACCATTTGAATAGTAAAAAGTTCGCTCATATTAGTAGCAGGTGTTCAGTTCAATGAGCAACCATACGTGAATGTGAATAAATGGGAATATTTGCTGAGTTAAATAGCAAACAATTATACACATAGAGGTATCACCGTTCAGATACAGACATAGGTACGAGTATCACGTTCCCTTTGAGCACAAAGCGGATAAATTTACTATTCGTGTTTGTGTTGCCGGTTGCTGCTAGATGTGTCCTTATCTGGTAGTATACACGAACTTTTACATAAACAGTATATTCAGCCTGTTAAGTCTTTGAAGTTTCTTATGAATAACATTATCACTTACTATTATACCTTGATTTTTGCCTTTCACAAGACAAGATAAGATCGTACATATTCCTTAAAAGGCAACAACGCACTCGTGGCTCTGCAAGGGCTAGGGGAGTCCTTGGGCTGGGTGCTGGGTGAGCCTCCTGCTCGTTTCCAACTGTTGCCATATTTTTTTTTAAAGACTTAATAGGGTTATTATCTGATACATCAGATACAATGATACATCAGTGCAATCTCTTGATATAATAAAAAATCGCAATTCGGCTTACTTTTATAAAGAACATATTTAATACATTAAGTATTATTAAAATATAAAATTTTAGGTGTTTGGTCTTAGGTTCTTGTATTTTTTTAAAAGATTTCTTGACAATAATATTTTATTTAGTAAGAAATATCATGGTATTTATAGTATGGCGTTTTTATATCAAGTTTTAATGAATTTTGAGCAAATAGCAATCGCTAAATATTCAATTTCAGAGTTGATAAAACTGTTTCTAGTTGTAATTGTTACTAGTCTATAATTATCTTAATTTTGCTGTTATAAATATTAAAATTGGAATTTTTTAAACTTCATTGTTTATTGTAAGTAAATTTATTTTCTTTAATAGATTTCTTGATAAGAAATTAAAAATTATTCTATAAACTAAATTTATACATGATGGGCTTGCTCGTGACTCAAACTCCTAAACAAAGCTTTGGTCCTCAATAAATTAGTCCTTGGAGTATTTTCAGTGTAAGTTCAGTCCCGAAGCACTTGCCGTAAGAGCCAGCTTTGTTATTCACTATTAAAGTCTTTGTAATCGTCGACATTTTTATTTGTAAGCCATACAATAGCATGTATTTAAGAAATTTCCAGCACACATACCATCCATTATTAACAAAAATGTACTAAGTTATATTTTTGTGCTTTATAAAACATTTCTTTCTTTTGATTAAACGTATGAGAATAATTATCAACGATTTTATGTTGCATTCAGTGTATCTAAAATTTTAGTTTTTCATACCTTCCATAATATATCTTTTAGTTTTGCTATTACTTTCGCTGAGAACGAGACAGGCGAATCACATGATGCTTAGAGATCATTGCTATCCATGGACAACCGCGCATCATTCCATGCTTAGTTTGTGGTGCCGGCTTCTTATAAAATACTTTTTCACGCTGGTATTTTGTGCGTTATATTTTATTTTAGTCATATTTATTTTTTTTAAGTTAACAAATAATCATAATACTTATTTTTTTCTATAAGACACAAGAACTGAAAGAAATTATAAAAAAAAATAAAACGTCTCTATATTTTTATTTGATTTAAATTTATTCACAAAACACATCTAAAATCATCCATCCAACCGAAAGGTTCGTATAGTACTTTAACATACATACAACATAACATACAAATTCATACCATGTTATGTCAAATCAAAACCATGACTTAAACGATGATTCAGTTTTTTAATTTTAAAATTGAGCCGAAAATCACAGTCTATTTGTAGGTATATTTATACCAAGTCACAGTCGCAAAAGAGGTATAACTTTCATGCGAGCGGTACTTTATCAAACAGGCGGTAACCGCAGGTAATATTTAAGGTTTCGCCAGAAATTCATCTTGCTTTGACCCGTCCCAGCTTCGGTAATGTCGTGCCATCTGTAGTGACATTCTCTTACAAACAACGTTGATATTTATAAATTAAATATCCTTTGTCTTACATTTCTTATAGTATAGCGGATAATGGAGCAGGTGGGTCTCTGAGTCAAGCCCTTCCAGAGATCGAATAAATTATAAATTAAATTATACTTTATAATGGTCCGGACCGGGATTCGAATCCGATACCTCTGGGTACGTGGTAGACCTATCAAACCACCTAACCACGAGGCTCTGAATTTGATATTCAAAAAATAATTTAAAAAAGAAATACAAGTGAGATATAATTGCCAAGTTTTTTTTAAGCTATTGTGATTTCATGTATAAGTTTGTCTGAATAGACTTTATTATTTTATTTTATAACAGTATCTCGTTTCTGAAGCCTTAAAAGCGTCCGGGCACTTAACACTATATTTCTAATAGGAGAGCCATGCTGAAGCATATGCTGACGTACTAATTGGGCCGGCTCACCCAGTGTGAATGAGGATATCGGAAGCTCACCAAGTTAAAAAATATAGGTTACGTATAAACCCGTAATCAGAACCAAAGCATGGATTACGGTGCAGTTGTCCAAAGATAGCCATCAGCAACAATCATCAACAATCAACATCAGCAACAGAGGCTGTTGACCGCTGTCCGATAATATAATAATATTCAAAAAAATTGTTGGAAATTTCATTAATTAAAACATAGTAATTATATAACTTCAATTTCATTGGCTCTTATCATCAACGATGCTAAAAGCCGATGCTCAATGTTATGCTATGATGATATTCATATCTATATACAAACAAGATTCAAAAAGCATGTATATACTTAAAATGTAGCGATATGTAATTATAGTACGTATAAAATAAATGGTTGGAGTTAGAGGAGCAATAAAGCTTAACTCAAATTAACGAACAAGAAAACTCAGTTAATTTAGTTTTATAGTGGTAAGCCCGCGGGGCGGGCATATACCTCATTCACTTTCAGTACATAACATGGGTGGAGAAAGCTTTAGAAGCTCGCTCTAACTCAATTTATTACAAGTGCACAGGAAAACACGTGTACCTCCTTTTTATGTTAATTGCGAATTATTTTTCTTTTTCTGCTGCTTTTATCACTATAGTTTAGCATGAATATTGCAACATGTTCATAGTATCTATTATTATTAAGATTATATATTGATAAATTGATGTTAAGCTGCAATGGTACAAATTTGAGCATTGCGACATTTTTCAATCAATACTGATAATTTCTGTACAAATAAATTACTGTTAGTCGATTGGATTTAATATGAAGAGTCAGGATAATGGCATTGATCCTGTTTAGTAGGCGTTACGGTGCCCATTTATAAATATCGAAACCTTTACAACTTTTCTCTATACTATAATATAATTTTTATGAAAATATGAGAATTTTATTTTTTTGTTTATGCTATAGCGAACAACGGAATAGATAAGTTTCCTATATGGTAATAGAACAACCGCGCCAAAGTCCACATATTGGTTGTGTTGCCGGCTTTTTGCGCCGCACTTTTAAGGGCTCACTCACTTTGAAAACCATTAAGCTACGAGGCTCTGAAGTTGAGAAAAATGACATAATAATTAAAAACATTATGGACTCCATGAAAACTATTTTTATACAAATAAAAATAGTATTAATTGAACTACCTTATAGAATTAAAAATAAGCAAGAGTCTTTAGCGTTACGTTGCCTCAACATCTATTGCATTTATCACGGAGTATGTTCTGAGGACCTGTTTGGATTACCTGCCACTGAATTTCATCATTAAACATGGAGGCAGAATACAAACTTTTATCTGTAATATCTCTATGTTTGACCTTCCACAACTGAGCGTTAATAAATGGTGATTCTGAGAAGTATTTCCAATAGAATATAACTTGTGCACCTTCACTAAATAAGCTTTCCTATCCCTTAAAGGCCGACGACGTACACGCGGGTATGCAAAATCTAGGGTTTTTCATGGGCGGAGAACCGCTTAGCTTAGTTCGCTTACCACCGTTTCCTTAAAAAAGAATATCTACTAATAGAAATTAGGCTGGCATTGGGATACTATAATACCTTTGTATTATTATAATACTTTTTCAATACACTATTTGAGATTAATTTTATTTACTGTTACTACTTCATTAAAAAAACAATTTCAAACGTCAGACTTTCAATTCAATTCCACTCTTTTAAATGTGTATGTATTTTTTATGAGATAAATTAACTTTAATGAATAATATAATTTCAATTACTTTCAGTAATTAAAAGTAAAGAAACGGTTGAAATGTTCGATTTAGAATAATATTGTTCTGCGTTCGGCTCACCTCGCCTAGTAAAGCACTCTCGAGCAGAGGAGGAAGGGAGGTTGCAAGACGAGATCCTTTATCATCCGACCCGATCAAGCCCACTCCACTTCTCAAAGGAAAAAATATTGTCTCGCAGATTTTTAATTATCTTTATTGTATTTCGAGAGAATTCGTATCTTCGCAATACAAGTTTAATTTGTAGTCTCAAGTGACTCTGGTAAATTGCTTTCTATTTGGTTCCGTTTTTAATTCCAACGACGATTTATTCTGGTTTTGTTACAACAACCTTGTCCTTTTTAGATTGGTTTAGAAACTAAATTAACAAAACTCATCCCATAATGAAACTTTTATTTCTTTAATAGTAGTTAAAATTATTGTCATAGTTATATGCAATAATTCATTATCTTAAAAAAATAACTATAAGTAAAATTACGCACATTACGCACATGTATACATCATCATCATCATCAACCTATCAAGTCCGTTTCTGGGCATAGGCCTCCTCCAAAAGGAGGGTGTTTTGCTTTAATCACCACGCTTGGCAGGCGGGTTGGTGATCGCAGAATATCTGCTGTATTCGGGAGGCACTGCTGCCCTCCAGTGAAGTGTCCTTTAGTCACCTTTAGTTGTACTTGAAACGGTGCCTCTACTGTGTTTCGCTGAGTGGCATAACACAGGCAAAACACAACCAATGCGCGGACTGTGGCGCTGTTGTCCATAAGCGGCTGTCTTCTCTTACCATATAGAAGAACCTCCTGCTACGTTTTCCGCTATATCATAAAAAAATATTAACTAGTTAATGTATGATAGGTTTAAGAAATGATTTATTTCTCGTAAATAGTATTATATACAATACCGTATAGGAATAGCAATAGTGATAACCCTAATCCTTACACTAACAAACGATCAACAGACACTTGACACTAGTGATAATAGCTTCTTGCAAAGTTGGTAGTGCGTGGGGGTGACCCGTCGCGTGATGAGCTCATAAGCATGTAGCGCCGGCGGCTCAGCTGCCCTTTGGATGTAAACTTTGTTCTCCCATTTACTTTGATCTCCACGACACAACAACAGAATACGGTACGAAATTACGTAAATATTTTAACATACCTAACTTAATTTTTATTATTTATTTTTATTATTCATCATTTAGAACACTTTAGATACATTTAAATTTGTCTTACAATCTGTCAAATGTTAGGAAAGTTTTTAGTACAGTCAAGTATTTAATTACAAAAGGGAATTACATCGAGTACCTGTTAACCATAGTATATTAAAAAGTATTCTATTTAAACAAATTGTTAAATAAATTGCAATATACCACTGCGTTTTCCAGTTATAAAATTATAATAAAATTTTATTATAATATTTTGTCAAGCTAGAGTGCAGTATGTTTCATGTATAACAAAGAGGGACTGCAGTAACGCGATATAATGTTATGACGCGAGCACCCCGTATGTGGTGGTGAGTATCACATACCGGCAAATTGTGTTTACAATATATTCATGCACACGGGAACTGGTGGGTCGGTTACGGGAAGTGTTTTCATGCATAAGTAAGCCTATTACCGAAATCATTTTCCCATAACAACGTTAACTCCACCAAATCTATTTAGGCTTATACCCTGTATTAATATCATGTAATGTTTATATTTTTGGGAAATATTTAAAAATTAATAATGCCGCTTAGCGTAGCCGCGTAGCCGCGTAGCGTAAAAAGTCGGTAACACAAATAATGCGAGCTCTGTGTCGTGGTTGTCCATGGGCGACGGTATTCTTTTACCATATAGGAAACCCATCTGATCCGTTGTCCGCTATATAATATTAACTAGTTAATGTATGTTAGTTTTAAGGAATGATTTATTTCTCGTAAATAAAACGTTACAAAAAATAATTATAATTTTATACAATTTAAGTTGTAAAACTTATACTTAAAATAAAAATACGAGGCATTACTTCGTTAAATTGTTGGTAATACAGATAAATAAATATATATGTATATTTTACAATTATTGAGGGCTTCGATATACAGACTAGATACAAACATTAATATTCTAATTACATAGTAATGCTAATAAAAGTAATTTATTTTCATTTTTGAGATACTAAAATATATGAAAATATTTTAGGTTAGTCCTGTCTCGTTTAGATCAGTTGACGTTCTGACTTGCATTAGCTAATTGCTCGGAAAGTATTAGAGTATGGCGTACGGATTACGTTTGTAGGCTCTCCCGGGACATAGCGGGAAATTTTATCCACAAACGAGTGGTGTAAAACTTTTTAAACCGATACTATATTTATAGACTTATAAAGTAAAGCGTTATGAGAACCTCTTACAAAATATAATAATAATAATAATAAATTTGTATTAAATCACATACCTATAAAAAATATTGTATAAAATATTTTAATCATAAAAATCACCTTTACAGAAAGTTTTGACTCGCTTTTATGAAGTAATAAGTACACCATATTTTTTAAAGTTCCTTTTAACATTATTTTATTTTAAGATCTTAAGAGTTTAAGCTTGATAATATTTGAATCTCGGAAAAGGGATAAAAAGAATTATTTTAAAGAAGATTTTTAAGCTTAACAGATTTTACTGGAATATGAAAAATGAAAATTCTAGATGTAAGATAGGCATAAAAACAATTTATTAACTGTCAATTTTCTTAAATAATTTACTGGCTAACGA
Organism: Delias oraia; assembly: GCA_018230265.1. NCBI lineage: Eukaryota > Metazoa > Arthropoda > Insecta > Lepidoptera > Pieridae > Delias > Delias oraia. The sequence continues at coordinate 37,563 of DWCF01000480.1, forward strand.
ACTGATATGAGTCCTGTAACTGAATTATTTAATCACTATATGACCTAACTTAAGATAACAATGTCGCAGGTTTGGAAAGTGGTAACGTTGGTAGGAAGTAATAGCGCAAGAAACTTCTAGAAACACTATAACGTATATATATGCTTTTATAGTGCTTTAAATCACTTAGGTTTTATTCCATAAATTATTATTCCATAAATTAGATTGATACATTTATCTGATAATTTATAATATTATTTCTTGGCTAATTTAGATGGTATGAATGCTTTGAATTTATCTTTTGATAGGCTGTGTATGCCAAGGGGAAACTTTGCATAGCAATGTGTATACTTTTCTTATGATATAGTAAGCAAAGAAGTAGGTAAGATCTATGGTAAGAGAGTACCCATGGACAACCGCATCATAGTCCTCGCATTGGTTGCATTGCAGGCTTTTTACGCCGTATAAGCGGCGTGATTTTACTCTCTAGCCTCTGATATCTTCACTCTCTCAACGAAACACAATAGAAGTACCGTTTCAAGTCCAACTACCGTATACGCTGGGTTTCCAGTGAGCCCATGGTATTACTTCGGACGAGTCGTCCCAATTAGTGCGATAGCATATGCTTCAACATGACTCTCCCACGAGCGAGACAGTATTAAGACACTCGTGCGACCACTGTTTAGACCTTCCAGAGACCGAATAATTTATAAATTAAATTATAATTGTATAAATCATGGACTTTTTAATACTTCTATGCAAACCTCTTTAGCTATGTATGTATCAAAAAACACTGGTCCTGATCGTTAAACGAGTTGGAGATTTTTGTTATAAAATAAAGGCTTGCTTGATTTATTATTTTCAATAAATTGTTATTTTAGATTAAGTTTAACAGTTTTATTTCTGGACACAAACCTTTTTATGCAGAGCCTGGCGGCAATCGAAGCTCGGGTATAATCCCGTTTTAATTGCTTTTGTATTCCGTTTGTAGTCTCGCGGGGGTTATTCTATTGTACTGAAATATTATTTTATTCATAGTTTTATTATTTTATAATTCAAATATTTGTTTTTTAACTATTTTGCTATTCTGGGGATTAAGTGTATAGTTTATGACGAAAACGTGTGATTAAAATTTCTACGCTTCAGTGCATAATTGAGTCGCTAAAATATTTAAATGTAGCATTGAAAGTGATATTTTTATATAATTAAATTAACTTTCATTCTATCTGGTCGACTAATTTTGGTGTAGTGAGTATCGAACAAAATAGTACCAAAATGAAATTGTTCCCATTTTAGCCCAGTCATTCAATATGTGTTCTTATAATACTGAGACCTTATCAATTGTTACATTATCTTCTTTTAACTGCAATAAAACTGGATAAATATTCATATACAGCAATTTTTTATATTCAGGTCATTTTTTATATTCATTTTATTATCAGGTTCATTTAATTTTTTTCCGTGGGAGAGCCATGCTGAAGCATTTTCTCACGAACTAATTGGGACGGCTCGTCCAAAAGTGATACTACGGGCATACATAATACTCACCGTGAAACGGTACTTGTACTGTATTTAACATTGTAAGTGAGGATATTGGAGGCCCTTAAAAATGCCGTAGAAGTTGCGTAATAAACTGTTAGCTGACTTTTCTCCAAAAACATTTTTTATACAATACAGAATTTAAAGTAACAATACATTTGTCTTACATTAAAATAAAATTATCAGCGATGAAACAGCATTATTGTACGTCTTTCAATTTATCGGAGCATCACACATTACCAGCAAAGCAAAATTTATTTACATACTAGAAAATTACAACTAAATAAAGTCTGTAGCAATGGTGAATTGGCAACGTGCCAGTATGCGCTTACTACGGCTCTACGGCCGCTACGAAACATCGTAGAGGCATTACAAGACCATTTACATACATATCGATTCATATAAAACTCACAGCCAGCTGTTCAGAAACGAGTAATGTTCATCTATTTTAGATTGACTGTATTCCAATTCAAATAATTCACCAGTAGAATAAATTCTGCCTTTATATTTTAAATTTAACCAAAACCATCATGTTTTCAATTTATTGTGCCAGTTTTCTTTTTCCATATTATAGAAAAGCTTTTGTAATTCTTTACGTCCTCAACAATTTAATATTGATCTGTTATCCATTATGAGCTTATTTTGTTTTCCTCGCTCTTCTAACTCGATTGCGTAAGAACAATATTAATATGATTATGCTTGCTAACAAAAATAACAATTAATAAAGAATAATAGGAAGTCTCGACAGCTCAATATCCGAGACAAAATCTCTATCACAATAACTTGTCGTTGAAATAACAGCACCGTATTTTACTGGCGTCCCGCAGGAAGGTTGCTTGCGGGATAGAGCACCCTGTTACAAACGCATAGAGACGATATTAGCATCTCATAGTTACTATTCTATTGATTTCTAATGTACCGTAGTGCGAGGTATTACAGAGGTGTTTTGCTTGGCAAATTTACCGCGTAATTGAAATCTAGACTTACCGTGATGTGTATAGAATCCGTTTTATGTGCATGTAATAATTCAGTATAATGTGTTTGCTCGGCGTCTAGCACAGGAGCTTAATTTTTAATTATTTACATATATTTCCTATTAGGAATTTTCTCATTTAATTTCAGCATATTTAAAATATTTTTAAAAGATTTTACAATTTATGTAAAAAACTGAAACATTTAAATACAATTCTAACACCTGCAAAAATTAGTTTTTAATATTTTATAAAATTTTCGTTTATGTTATAAAAGATTTTGTTATATTTAAATTAAATTTCTTCAATTATAGACCAAAGTAAAGGTTTTTCAAATTGTAAAAATACGACATCAAAATAGACAAGAATCGCTATTAGTGAATAACGATTTATGATAAAATGTTTTTCCATAGACCATTATAATCTCTGAGGCTACATATTATGAGTGTGTCGGAGCGCAGTCAACAACGGGCTTATAGTCCCAAGCAGTATTAGAACCTGATTTCTCGCTATCATTGAGCGCGTTGGGTGGAGGAGGTAAGATGAGAAGTAGAGGGGGAGGCAGGCTAATGAATTAACTTCTTTGTTTGCTTCGCGCTTTGTTTAGACACGTTTTAGCCCGAGCTATTAGCTTCGAGCCGGTGTGCTTCGTACCGTAGCAATGGCATTCTACTTCGTACAATTTTTAATAATTTGTATGAAGCTTTTTCCCGGTTATTTCACACAGTTAAGAGATACATACCAAAATAAAGAAATCTACTGGAGGGTTAAAACCATTATATATACGTTTCTTTATATACAAGTTAAATTATAATTAAGTAAAAATTATAATATATAAAGTATAGTTAAGTTAAAATATATAAGTTATCTAATTAATAATATATAATATATAGTAGCAAACATTGATATTTAATGTATCTCAAAGACATATGTTTTTTCAATTAAACTTCATTTAAATTTATTTTAGTGAAAATGAAAACAGATTTTTTCATAGTATAACGGATAACGGAGATGGTGGGTTCCCTATATGGTAAGAGAACACCACCGCCCATAAAGAACCGCGCCACAATCCACGCATAGGTTATGTTGCCGGTTTTTTACGCCTCTTAAGTGGCACTTATAAGGACGACCGATATCCGCACTCACTCTGCAAACACAGTACAAGTACCACTTCACGCTTAGTATTATGTGAGTCCGTGGTATCACTTCCGACGAGCCGGCCCAATTAGTGCGTCAGCATATGCTTCAGCATGGCTGTTCCACGGGTTCGACAGTATTAAGACACTCGCCCGGCTACTGGAAAGCCTTTCCAGAGACCGAATAAATTATAAATTAAATTATAATTTATAATTGTCTGGTCCGGGATTCGAACCCGATACCTCTGGCTATGGTACGCCTATTAAAACACTTAGCTACGAGGCTCTCAAAATATTTTATTTAAATAAGATTAATATACATATCATTTATTGTTGGTACCAAAACTCCTTTGTATACTTCACTATGTGTCGTTTCTAACAGTTACGAGGGACTCGTCAACAAGAAAGAGATATTATCTTTTCAACGAAAATTTATCTTCATACTGAAATGAGAGAAACCATTATATGTATTTAATAATATTTTAAACTTCCCAATATAATATAAGGAAATAAATAATTTACTTTGATTAAATCCAACTCGCTCTTCAACAATGACTATTTGATGAGTCGTAATTTGATTTAATTATAAAGTAACAATATTAATATTTTAAAACATAATAATCAAAAATTACATATTTTAATAAATTTATAATAAGCTGGCATTTGTAGTATTGTTTTTTTATGCGAACAACGGCGAAAGTGTGGTTTTCTGTATGGTAAGAGAACACTACCGCGCCCGGAGAACCGCGCCAAGATATCCTCACTCACTCAGCGAAACAGTAGACGCATCGTTTCAAGTACAACTACCATTTCACGCCGGCATATGCTTCAGCATGGTTCTTCCAAAGGTGAAAATATATTTTCTACCCTACCAAATTATTCATTGAAATATGTATTTATAAGTTTTGTTATCTTTTATGAGATAAAAACAACCTATATGCTTAGTAAAGTTTCTATCTGCAATAAGTAATTTTTATAACATGGTTTTATAAATCTCTTATCTAACAATTCAGCTATATGCATTTTCGCAGTGCATTACAGTAATGTTACAAACTTTTAAGAGTAAGTAATGAGATATTCTCTAGTGTTAGTGCAGTTTGTAAAGCAGGCCAAGAGCAACCTCGTGGGGATCCGGATGAAGAGTAGGATCATCATGATAGCATATGGAGCGCGTACTTCAAGAATATTACGTTGATATTTCACTGCTAAGAAATGATTCATTTATTCTGAATACAACTTTCATAGCAACTTTCAATTTTTCGTGGAATACACAAAAATATTACTTAAATTAAAGCTATACCTAGCGAAATTAAGCTCATTTAAAATTATTTAGATCTGTTTTCCTGTAACTTAAAATTCGTTTTACGTGTAGGCAAGTTTCAACCGTCGGAGAACCATGCTGACACACTAATTGGCCCACTTATCTGAAGTGACACCACGGGCTCACAGAATCTCATCGTGAAACGATACTAGTACTGTGTTTCGCAGAGTGGGTGAGAATATCGGAGGTCCTCAAAAGTGGCACTTAAGTGGCGTAAAAAAAATCTGGCAACACAACCAATGCACGGGCTGTGGCGCGGTTGATCATGGGCGGCAGTGTTCTCTTACCAGGGAATTAAAGACATTTTGTAACTTTTTTAAATTATTGATTTTAATACAATTACACTTATATTTTTCAATTAACCTTTATTCAGTCCAAATATTGAAAAATATATTCTGAATTTCTTTCGTTATACCAATATTTCGTATATTATATTTCGTTTTTATATTATAAAAAAAAATTACTTCTCTGAAGTGATACAAATTTGTGTTATTATAATTTTGAGGTAACTTTACAAGTAAATTTAACCATTTTTTTACATTTGAAGCGAATAAAGTTATTTTTGCCTGAGTGAGGTATATGTCGACCCTCGTCTCATCTGCTGAGGGCATATAATTGACAGTCTGTTTTACGATGATCTGAGAGGATGGCATACACTGGTCGAATATGAGCCTCACCTTATGCCTACAGAACATATACATTTAAATCAAACGAATTTCAATATAAAATTATTTAGCCTAAAAATAAGTTTAAACCAAAACAGAAAGAATAAAACTCATCCGTATTTTTTTTTTCTGTTGTGATTTTTATTTTTTAATATATTCCTACTCAATAAAAACGCTTTCATTTTTATTTTCACAAAAAAATTAATTTCAATCATCATCTTTTCAGCCGTAAGACGTCCGCTGCTGGACATAGGCTTCTCCTTAGGACCTCTATTGATACCTGTCGGGGGCTACCTGCATCCAGTGTCTTCCGGCGACCTTTATAAGTTCGTCTGTCCACCTTGTGTGTGGACGTCCCACGCCGCGCTTGCCGGTCCATGATCTCCGTCAATAAATATCAATAATGTGATGAAGGGTGTTAAAATACGCGGCCTATCGAGTGAAAAGGAAGAGAGGTCAAAGTTCGATAAAAATCTCCGATAAAACGACCTAAATCCGCCCGCTCTACACTACACAACTCTCAGGGCCGCATCGTGCATAGAGCACTTGAAACATTCTTTCTGACATGTTAATTAGAACCAAGTAGTGATTGAGTTAATTAAGATTTTTAAAAAAAGTGTGTATTATAGTGTACCTTACGTCTTATTGTTATTATGAATATTAATGAATACGATCGTATCCATTAGAAGTTTGTGAATTAAGAAGTCGAAGCTTGCATGCGCCTTTTTAAAATCTATTTATTGTTACAGAATTCAATTATTTGTACTATATGTCACTCTGGTGCGGCTTTGTGATATATTTTGTCACGTTTTATGCTAGAGGTTTTATGTAAAACAAAGTTACCAGGAAATACCAAAACACAAACTGAGTCTTCTTACTAAGGTCAGAATTATTATATTTAAGACTATGGGAATGAGGAATGCGCGAATTATAAATATCACGTCACTAAAACAACAGAGTTAATACACAAAAGGTTTCAATGAGACATAAAAGTTCAGCAAGGATGCCTCCGGCTCATGAGTAATAGCCTAAATAGAATGAACACCCGCAGATTTACCATAACGGATGCACACCTGTATTGGCATTTTCTGACTTATTGTCCTCAATAAATGATACAGAAGCTAAATTGGCTATACAATTTTTATTATTGGTTTGTTTTGTTTAACCTTTTATTTAGATATTAAGTAACAAATATATTAGGTCTGTTGGAACAAATTACTGATGTATGTATGTAAAAAACACTTGACCCTAGAAAATGTTCTATGGAAACTCTAGTGAAAGCTAATCAAGAATGTATGTATATGCAATAATTGTATGTATTATGCAGTTAAGAAATTAACAATAGTTGAATTTCTTTGAAACATAAATAAAACGTTACCAGTGACTAGAAAAGTGCATTACTACTCCAATGTGCAAGGTCTGCAATTCGTAGTCTCGAGACATGGATTATTGCAGTCCAGTCACGTGGTGCGCCTCTCGCCAGTTTCTCCAGAGGACCTATGGCATTTTAAAATAAAGTCGAGATCAATTTTGCTTCAGACATATATATGTGTTTGGATACATATTGAAGAATATGACACAGTAAAAGATCATTGTTGCTTTAATAACTATCAACCTGATCCTTACTATCTACCTCATATGAGTTAATAAAAGTTGGTCACAAACCTGTTCATAATATTGAAATTGCATGACTTTAATTCTCCTCTGTGTGTGCTTCGATTATGTTTTTCAGAATAAAGATTTAATAGTTTAAAAAAGGTTGACAACACTCTGTTCTTTCTACTCTCTATAACTAATAGTTATAAATAAGTTTATACATTTACTTATAGTACATATAATATATAATATATCTTAACTATATGTAGTATTCCGATATTTCAAGGACTAACGGAAGTGCAGCGATATGAAGGATCGTAACATAAATCATTTTCTTACATTTTATGAGTATCGGGTTTGTAAAAAGAATTTCGTACGTTGCGCAGCTCATATTTACCTCTATATGCAATACTATAAAGATGCATTTTGCTTAAACTAAATTGGTTATTTCACGTGTGAGTGGATTGTCCAGCGCGCCGCGCTGTCAAGCGTGACAGGTTACAGTCAAACTGTATAACCTGTACTATATACCATCCCACCTATGAAATTGATTATCTATTTCTTTCAAAACAGTAAAAATTTCATTATACACATATATGAAAGCGTTTCACCGATGTCTTCCCTATACTATTAACATTATTATTTATTTATTATAATCTCTTTATAAATTAAAACCAAGCCACAATAAAATCCCTCCAAATGATCGGGGATTTATAATCACGCTTCAAAATCAACAATACACTATAATAGAGGGAAAAATCTAAGAAGCCTCGACTATTATATAAAATATATGTGTCTGTCTTTCTGACCGCAACCTCCAACTCAAGTGGACAGGAAATTGAACGCTTATTGCATTTTCAAATGAATTTATGACTCGAGGCGTATTTTGATGTCCTGCGTAGCTCTTATTAATATCTAGATGTCACTCTAACTTGCAGATGAGAATTAGAGCTATTTCAGACTGACCGACCTGATAGTTAC